>PVLD010016773.1:0-43945 GCA_004027595.1 Dinomys branickii | reverse complement strand
TCCTGCGTTTATCTAAATCCTTGGACTTTCGCCTTGGGAAGAGATATAGCTGCCTCAGATTATACTATAACATACATGGGTTTATACAAACTGCCATGGTTAGAGGTGGGAAAGCACATATGCTCACAGGGGACCACCCGGCTCCACCCTGTCATCGTGCTATGGGTGGGGGTGGGTCCAGTCTATGAGGTGCCCTGAGCGGGGCCCTCAGCGGAGCAGCTGCGGGGCCCACTGCAGAGCAGCCACGGGGCCCTCAGCAGAGCAGCCGCGGGGCACGCGCCCCCATTGGGGCCCCCTCTGTGACCCTTTTGGCTTTGTCCCGTTGCCTTGATGCCAGAGGCCCTTTCTTCTCCTCCCACCTCCTCCTGATCTCCAGCATTACCGTTCCCCACCCCTTGCAGCTGGGCAATGGGTCTCCAAAGCTGAAGCTGCGAATGCTGAAACGAGGGCGTGGGCCAAGGGTGTGCTTGGAGTGGCGACCTCCTCCCTCTCCGTCTTGTCTCCCTCCAACTGCGCCATGGCAGATCTCCGATGCCCTCCTCCCGAGGAGGTTTTGCTTAGTCTTTCCGAGGGTTTCAGTTCCCGTTTCAGATCCTTCTCGAGTTCAGGATATCCACCTCTTTCCTTTCTGTCCTTCACATGTTGCTATATTCCTATGTCTGAGTGGCATTCCTCCGGGAGGTTCTCTCTCTGCTGCCTACCCGGTTGCCATGGGTTCATACAAGGTTCATATATGCAAGCATTATGGAGACACTCTTGTTGCTCATATTAGTAGTTTGGGGTCAGTCCTGAAGCCCATGAACTCGTCCCATTGCTGTCAGGAACAGGTGGTGATTGCGCAGGCAGCCGAGGCTCAAGGTGCTCACAGAGGACGTTCAGGGTGGGAGTTGAAGCCCAGTAACTCAGTTCATGCTTCCTGCTTGATGTTGGAGTGAGAAGGGCGTGGGGCCGTGTGATCCACCTCCATCTGCAGCTATCTCTTGCTGTTGTGCTGCAGTTGCCGTTTGTTCCTTGGCTGGATCCCTGGGAGTTTCTGTGGCTCTGATATTGCTGCCGATGCACCCCACCGCTCCCTACTGGCAGCCGCCCACACAGTGGAGAGGCAGGAGGCCACAGCCTCGAGGCAGGCATAGAGCTGGGTGTGGTGGGATGTGTACTGGCTGCTCTGGCTCCACCTTGCCTCCAGGTGCTGATGAGAAAGGTTGCTGCAGGGTGGGGACTCCGCTTCTGTGGCTGTTGCAACCTCTCATCCTCACACTGGATTTGACAACAGTTCCCAACCACCATTGCCTCTTTTCCTGGCTGCGCCCTCTCCTCTCCAGACCTGGACCAGTTCCTGGAACTCCGCTCTCCCCTGGCCGAGTCAGGAGGCTTCCATGAGCGTGGGTCTCCGAAGCTGAAGCTGCGATTGCTGGAACGAGGGCTTGGGCCAAGAGTGTGTTTGAAGCAGTGGCTTCCTCTTTCTCCGTCTCTTCTCCCTCCGACTGTGCCGCGGCGGCCCTCCGATCCCCTCCTCCAGGAGAGGTTTTGCTTGGTCTTTGCTAGGGCTTCAGTTCCCATTTCAGATCCTTCTTGGGTTCAGGGTACACACCTCTCTCCTTTCTGTCTTCATATTGCTATATTTAATTGTCTGGGTGGTAATCCTCTGGGAGGTTCTCTCTCTGCTGCCTACCCGGTCGCCATCTTCCCGGAAGTCCTTCCTGCTTGTTTTTAGCACTTCCGTTTTCCCATCTGTAAAGTAGACATGGTTGCTCCTGTGGTAGCAGATCATGATGAAGCAACCGTCACCAGTGTGCCCCTGTATATGCATGTGTGAACAGAATGAGCACCTGGCCCAGCTGTGGTGCTCTGATGTCACCTACATGTGCTATGGGGCACCTGCACCCTCACAGGGGTCTGATCCCACAGTCGTGAGCCTCCCCAGGCCCACCTTTAAAGCTGGCTCTTCCTTCTCCAGCAAAGATACAAGAGAAGTCTGGTTGTTAACCTTCCCCCTCACACAGGATGCTGGGCACCGCTCCTTCCTCTCAGGTCTTATGTGGGGACACTGGCTAATCTGTCCATCCATATGCCTTGGTTGGGGGAGTCCCTGTCTTCCTAGGGGCCCCCCAGGAAGATTGTGTTTTAACTTACCTTCCCCAAACTCCTGCTTACACCCTCTGACCTTGATGTGAGCCTGGGAGGAGTCAACTGCTCCAGGACCTCCCTGCCAGCAGGCCAAGGCCTCAGGCCCGTGAATCTACACCCAGCCCCCATCCAGTGATCTTTTGGGCCGAGAGGGGACTTCAGTGTGCCCTGGGAGCTCACGTTCTAGGGTGGACTTGAGCCTTGAGCCTCCTGCCTGCTTGGACGTGGCTGGGTAAAGTCCAAAAAGCACAGGTATTTTGCCCAATTCTGACTTGGCACTCCTACTTTCTGAGTGTGGACCAATAAGATGGACACTTTCCACTACTCCCTGACGCCAGCTGCAAATGGGGTACCAGGCTGTGATGCCTGTCCTGGGGGTCACCATGAAGACTGGCTGAGTCCACCCTCCCCAGCCTCACCCATGTCCCTGGCTGGTCCACAGCAGCACACTCTGGCTGTGTTCCTGGTGCCAAATACCATGCCTGGAATGTGGTGCTCTGGCCATGAATATTTATTGCCAATGATCTCCCTCGACGTCAGCACAGTCCAAGTGGGTGCCAGATCTGCAGCCTCAGTTTGTTCCTTGGGCTCTTTAGAAACGCAGATTCTAGGTTCCCCGCCAGGATTTTGGAGCCCCTGGGGACCCTGCCCTTGTGAGTGGCATCATTAACAATGCTGGCTATGGCTGGAATTTCTGCAGTTCAGAACCAACCGGTAGGTGTCGCCCTAACACAGGTTGGCAAGTCCAACCATGTGTCTTGACTTTGTAAACTTGGTGAAGGTCAACAGGTGTGCAGGTATGCCTGAGTGCCATGGACATTGCCCCCTCAGGTCTCTTACTGTTATTAGTAATGTTGCCATGATGTGGACATCCACACAGCAGAATTTGCCGAACACCTACTAAATGCTAGGCATTGTGCTCAGCCCACAGCTGGGGAGTGGCACTGAACCAGTCCTGGGACTTGATTTCCACAGTAAAATAGTGAGTGAGTAGTGACGTAAGAGGGGCAGGCAGCTGTCGCTGAGGGAACTCAGGGCAGAAGCCACTCAATCAGTGAGCTCAGGAGAACTCTGTAGGCTCTGAGGATCGGGTCCTATCAGGACATTGGCTGATATGGTTGGAGCCCTAGCCTTTGTCTTGTCTCTCGGCTCTGTTCAGATTTCTATCCACAGGCCTTTCATGAAGTCTCAGTTTTCAAGCCATTTCAGGCTGAATTTGGTTTCCTGGGGACCCAGATGGACACAGCAAATGAAACTGATGAAATTGGTATTTTGGAACAACTGTTCCAGCAAGGACACGCCCCTTGAATGTGGGCTGGGTATGGAGTGGGGTCTGAGGGTGAGCCTCTGTGTTCTTCCTGCTCCATGGACCTGGAAGTGGTTCTAAGAATGAAATAAGAGCTAGGCATGGGGGAGTGTGCTCGTGATCCCAGCACTCTGGGAGACTGAGGTAGAAGGACTGTGAGTTCAAGTCCATCCTAGGCAACTCAGTGACTTAGTGAGGCCCTATCTCAAAATTAATAAAAAAGCACTGGAGATGGAACTGAGCGTGGAGACCCTGGGTTGAATCTTCAGGGATGCCTCACCCCACCCCATGCAGTGCAGGAAGGACAGAGCTAGAAGCTCAGCAACCTTTCTGCCCAGAGTGGCCCTGAAGCATATCATCTCTCTGGAACAAGTAAGGGACACTGCTTGTTTCAGTAAACATGCTACATTCTTTAGTCGAAAGTCTCAGGCAGCCCTGGCTGTCTACCAATTTGATTTCCTGCCCAACCCTGGTCCCATCAGGGTCCTGCATGGGCCTTGTCATCTGCATCCCCAGGGAAGATACTGGGGCTGTGGTTGGCTAGCCGCTGACCTGCAGCCTTGATAGTTATGGGAAATAAGCCACCAGAACACTATGGTGGGATGGCCCACCCTTGCCCAGGAAGGCATCCTAACTCCAGAGCAGCCTGTGAGGTGTCTCCAGCTGTGTGCTGGCCAGAGTCTGGTTTCCTCTATGGCCCAATACACAGACACTTATAATCTTGTGTGATTATCCGAAGCCAGAAGCATCTTCTTTCTCCATAGAGGAAGCAGGAAGCCCTCCACCTTGGACGGGGGAGCAGGAAACAGACACCCCAACTTGAACTGTGACTTCACCCATGAGATCTGGTGACTGGGCCCCTGAGCTTCTCAGAGGCTCAGCTTTCCCATTTGCAAGCTGACAGTGTCAGCTCTGGGGCATCCCAGAGACCAAGCCACACAAGTGCCTGGCAGTGCATCTGATTCTCAGGAACATTCAATATTCGGGGTCTTATTTCTTTTCTCTTCTTGAGGAGAAGCTATCATCAACCAGTGAGTGGTCACAGACACACGGGCTGAGCCTCTGAAAGACCCCCGTGTGTGCGAGGGAAGGTGTGTGAGATGACTGGAAGCTGTGTGATGTCACAGCAGCTGCTGACAGCGACCTGATTACCAGAGGGACAGACATGAGTATTAGGCCTGCTGACAGATCTTGCCACGCTCTACTCATGATGCCCAGTCTGTGGATGGTGCACTCAGGATGCCAGCAATGCAAGTGATGTCAAAGGTGACAGGAAACCAATGGAAGAGGGAGGATGGCCACAAACTGAATCGTGGGGAAGCTGCTGCAGGTTCTGGGCCTCTGTGGGACTCAGTTTCCCTCTGCACAAATGAGGCTTATTAGATCCCTAATCCCTCACTCAGTTTTCCAAGAGTGATTCTGAGATTTGGGAGCCAGATACCAACCCAGAGGCTGTGGGCTGTGCTGGGCAGGGAGGACAAAGCTGTGGTAGGTGGGGTGGTGCGGAGCCCGAGGCAGGCCTGGTAAGTGCTTTTCAGGGGTGCAGGTCTGGCTGTAGTTCCACCCTGCTCCGTAGACAGCAGGATGAACAGAGCATGTGAGAGGACACAGTGAAATTAAGGTGAAATACTCAGGAGCCAGCATCACTTCCACAACCCCAGTGCCAGTGGCCACATGCTCTACCTGGGACATGTAATAGACATCAGCCTTTTCAGTCCTTTGACGTTCCTCTCTGCACGGAGTCCCTGCCATTCAGAATCCAAGTTCCCTTGGCCAACACAGTCAAGGGCACAGATGTCCAGAAGCCTAAACCATGGTCATCTGAAGTATCTGGATGTACGAATGGGTGAGTGGATGGATGAATTAATGAGCTGATGTGACTGAAGCTGCTTTTAATAGGAAGACAGAAGCAGAAAGAGCCTAAGGCCAGGCAAGGGTCCATGACACCATGCCATGTTGCAAGTTAGAAACCCAGGTTCCTGAAGACACGGTCATCACCTGCCCAGAGCCGCAATGCCCACGGTGTCATGATGCAGTGCAGAATAGAAGAGTGATGGCTGGAATTTCTCCTCCTCAGGTTGTCCTCCACCACAGTGCTGCCTTTCCAAAGCTAGGACCCCAGCCAGCGTAAGGCCCAGTCCCAAGAGGAGGGGTCAGGATCAGGTCATGTCCATCTGTCTGGATCAGTCAGAGTTCCCCACATGTCGGGCAGCTGCCCTCTGGGTTACAACTAAGCCTTAGCACAGGGCATCAGAGGCTTCCCTGCCACTGCCTTGGCTCCACTGACTTTCCCACTATCCCCTCTGGGGCACAAGGTGAAGCCCAGGCCCAAGGTGGGCCCCTGATGTCCCTCAGCCTGCTGGAACCCTAAGACCTGCAGGCTACCAGCACTGGAAAGCTGAAGCAGGGGGAAATTGAGGAGTAGGGAGAGCCGGGCTCAGGGAAGACAGGTGGGGTGCACTGGCAGAGAAAGGGGTGCGCAGGCCCAGAGCTGATGGCTCCACCATTCCGAAGCAGCGCATGGCTTCAGACTTTGTTTCTCCACCTGATTTGTCACTGGTGAATGGGGAACAATGGGACCAAAAGGCTGCTAAGAACAGGGTTTAATGCAAAATGTACAGCCACTGATCGCTCTCTCTGCTGTTAAAGGAGAGCTGGGGCATGGGCACAGTGATTTGATGAGTGCTGGCTATTTGAAGCTGTGACCACCAGGTCTGATGCCTATTGGCCACCCATCTGCTTTCCTTGCC
Source organism: Dinomys branickii (assembly GCA_004027595.1). NCBI lineage: Eukaryota > Metazoa > Chordata > Mammalia > Rodentia > Dinomyidae > Dinomys > Dinomys branickii. The sequence continues at coordinate 37,762 of PVLD010016773.1, read as the reverse complement.
CCTTTCCAGGACTGGGCCAACGCACCTGCCCATCTGACCCTGGCCAGGGTACAGTGACCTCCCAGGGGCTTCTCTGCCAGCACTTGTGCTGAAGCATCTCAGATACCCAGACCGCTTCCCCACACAAGTGTCTGGGGACTGGGATCCCCAAGACCACTCAGCCACTTAAGACATGGAACAGACAGGACTCTGAGGCCTCATCAGAGCCCCTCCTCCTGGCTAGCTGACATCTGCAGCTGAGAGCCAGGGGGACACAGCTAAGTGCCATCGGGAGTTGGCAAGGGGTCAGTCAGAGGGACCATCTGTTCTCTCTGTCCAGGGGGAAGCTCTGGAGCGGCCGGTGAGCAGGACTGTTCAGCTGTCTCCTCTCAGGGGACAGATTCAACATCAGCCTGGTCAGGCTGGGCTTTAGAGAACTTTCCCAATGGCTCCAACAGCAGCTGTGATGGGGCCTCGAGGGGAACTGCAGGCCTTGGACTGAATTTTGTTTTAAAAGATGAATGTTTAATTATTGAAGAGATGATCTCCCTGCACCTTCCTCCCTTGTCCCATCTACCCAGCCACTGAGACGCTCCAGGCCAAGTTCCAGGCCAAGCCTCAGTGAAGAGGTCTCTGACCCTGACCCTGACCCTGACACTGACCCTGGCTCTAACCTTAACCTTAACCTCCAGTCTGCACAGCCAGAAGGGGCTTTACGGGATCAGGTTGGGTAGCCTCTTCCCAGGCAGCCAATGGGGCTCCAGTGTGAGGTTAGCAGTGTGGGAGGCCTCCTGCCAAGCTTGCCCAAGTGACCCATGGTGAAGTGGGGGTATGAGGTCCACTAAGGATGGGGTCCAAGCTCAGCTGCCTAGACAAGTTTTATCTTCCATCTCAGGTCCACCCCAGATCAGCCTGCTCAGGCCCTGGAGCCCCACTCCTGAAGGAACTGCATCTTGGGCAAGACTTTGTCTTTCAAAAAAACCCTCATCCTCCCTGGCGGGGCTGTGATGGGGTGGAGCCGGCAGTCTGCTGGGGGTGACCCCATGGATTCGACTGGGGCCCTGGCAGAACCTCCCTAGTGTGGAGGCTAGCGGTCTGCTTGGGCAACCCTGAGGACTCAACTGGGCCTCCGGACATGCTGTATTGAGGCATAGCCTGGTAGTTCCCTGGGTAACCCCATCTACTCCACTGGACCGATGGCCTTGAGGGCTTGTCAGTGGGGGCTTGACTATGGTGAACCTGGTTCCCTGCCGATCTACTATCTTTGAGCTTGGGTGCTTTTCCACCTCCTGCCTTAGCAATTTGTGTACACCCATATTTGTTACAGAATAATTTGAAGCAGCCGTGTCTCTTCCCAAAGTGAGAGCCTGAGGGAGTAATTAAACCCAAAAGTACAGTTATTATCAGAGGGAAGATGACTGATTGGGTGGTAGAACAACAGAGATGAGGCTGGAGAAAATTGATTAATCGAACGAGCCATCATCTGTATAACTGAGCAACAAATGTGAAGATAACATTATGTAATATAGCATCCAGTGTTAATTCCCTACTATCTTCTCTATAATTTGGTTTTCCTTTATTGTTTTTGTGTTAACTAATGTGAAGATAACATTATGTAATACAGTATCCAGTGCTAATTCCCTACTAACTTCTCTATAATTTTGTATTTCCTGTATTATTTTTGTGTTATTCTGGTTCATGGGTTTTTTTTTTTTTTTTTTTGCGGTACTGGGGATCGAACTCAGGACCCTGCGCTTGCTAGGCAAGCGCTTATTCCACTGAGCTATATCCCCAGCCCCCTGTGTTATTCTGGTTTATATGTCTCCATTCTTTTGTCTTTAAAATGAAAAATAAAAAGAAAGAAAACCCTCATCCCCTACAGACCTGGAGGTCAGACTCTGGCCACCTCCTCCAAGGGCCATACTTTTTGTTCTGTGACCCTCTTCTTTTCCAGACTAATGTAAAAGCATCTATGGTCATCAGGTGCAGCCAGGGAGGAAAGACTCCTGGGATGAAGCTGAGGCTCTGGGGCATCTTGGGGAGATGAGCGATCAGCTAACAAAGATTTGGCTTTCACTGTGGATTCATTCATTCATCATTCTTTCAGTCATTCAGCACCAGGGGAGAGCCAGCCACCCTTAGGGACAGAGGACCACACATCACAGAGCTCACATGCAGCCAGAGAGGCAGGTGGAGCAAAGCCATGGCAAGACCACTGGTTTCCAGTCTCCTGGCTGACTTGACACTCTTGCTGTTCCCTTGTGCTTTTCCCACACCCTTTCTACAGCCATCAGTGTCATTCCCTATGTGGCAGGCAGTGGTTTCTAGGCTGGCAGGGGTGCCACCAGCACCTGCTGTCCAGGAGAAAACCCCAGTGGAAAGTGTAGAGCAGCCCCAAGTCGGGAACCTCCAAACCTGAGGCCTAGATGCCTAGATGCTCATCCCTCCTTTCCCAAGCCCACTGGGCCCTGTGTGCCCTCTGGCTCCTTCCTGGAATCTGGCCCAGCCTCGCTGGAGCTGTACCTTCTCCCATCAGCCATCAGAAATTCCCACCAGGAAGGGACAGCCGGGACTATAAGAGTCACAATGAGCTGTATAAGTGCCAGTGTTTATTGATTTTTATTTAAAGCAGCTGAGCTGTTCCCACACTCACATCCTGGTCCTGCTAACTATGGAGTGAACCACCCCACCCAATCTAGAAATCAAGTCCTATCAAAGCTCAGACACGCTGTCACCTCCTTCAGGGGCACACAATCTCCCTAAACCTCCCTGAGCAAGGCATAGTGGAGGCTAAGCAGGAGACAGAACACTGACAGACAAGAAACTCCATGGAGAGTCGATAGTCAATAAATCAATATGCTGACAGATGGGCGAGTGGATGGACATACGGATGATAGGATGGGTGGATGGATGAACAGGCAGACATATAGATAGATGGATACATAGGTGAATAGGCAGGCAGGCAGACCAGAGACATGCAGACACTAGACAGAAGCTGTGAATGGAACAGTCCCAGCCCCTTCCTTAGCCCCCAATCCTCTCCTCTCTCCTTGCCTTTTCTGCGACTTTGAATGTTCTTGCTACATCCCCAGTGCAGAACTTTTCCAGGTGGGTATGACGACAAGGCTCCTTGGTGCCTAGTAACAGCAGGAACAGGGTGGCTTTGTGCACTATGCACTTCTTCATGCCTGCACTGGGAAGTCATGTCATGCTGGAACTGAGCAGACACGTCTCACTGTGGTTCTTGCTCTGCCCAGAGTCCAAGCTGGCCAGGGTGGGGCCAGAGAATAGTCACATTGGAATGGCAGCTTCTAGCTTCTTGGATCCTGGCTCCACTGCTGAGCAGCTGTGTGACCCAGGCAGATGAACCAGTCTCTCTGGACTTCAGTTCTCTCACCCAATGTGGGTGGTATCATCCTGAGTCTCAGCTTGTAATGCCCAGAACAAAAGGGCTTAAGTACTCTGTAAGATGTAGTGTTTGGCAAGTTCAGGGATGACTACCCCATTAATGTTACTCTCTTCTGATGCCCAGTGATGTCCCACTCTCCAAGCCCAGTTATAAGAGAATGTTATCTCCCACTTACAGATGACATCACATCAGCAAGGTGTTTGGCTGAGCATGTGCTCTGCATTACTTCATCTTACACCGCAAGGTCTCCATGGGTTGCCACTGTCACCCTGTAATGCCCATGGGAAAGGGATTTGTCACAGCAGAGTATACATTTCAGAGCTGTAACCTGACCCTGGGCTTGCTGGTCTCTAGATCTTTGGTTCCCCTTCACTGCAGCACCTGTCTTTCTCCCTGTTCCAATGATCCCAGGTCCCCATCCTGATGTTAGCACAAGAGCTCCAACCCTGTGGAAGGTCCTTCATCCTCCAGCCAAGCCAGAGAGCCCTCCTGGCCTGGCCACCACTGGATCGGCTGCCTCTGCCAGGAGAGCAGTTGTGGTTTTCAGTGGGTTCTCACTATGTCCTGGATGTGACTGCAGAGGTCTTTCCTCCAGCATCTCAGAGTCATAGATCGAAGTCCTGGCTGTACCTCTCAGCTGAGGACTCTGGATAGAGGACAGCTGCCTTCCTTCTAGACATTGCATGGGCTCTGAGTGGGTAAGGACTATAAGCAGGCTTGATAAGGGAGAGGTCCCAATAGGGTGGCCATGGAGACATAGGACACAGACACAGGGCCTGGGAGGTGCATAGCAAGGGGACTATTCATGGAGGCTGTGCGGAGGTTGAGCAGGGAAAGAAAGAATGCATTTCCAACCCTCACTGGGAGCTTGATTCAGAAACACAGGGGAGCATCTTTCGCCTTTATTTCCAACTTCCCTGGTGCCTGCAAAAGCCCCCTCCCTTTTTTCCATTGAGCACCCTGAGCCAGCCATTGCCCAGGGCCCCACACGGAGTTGTCTGCCAGCCTCTTCTATCTCTTCAGGGCTAGTACCACCTCTGCACAGGCCGGCTGGCCACAGTGGTGCTGGAGAGCCCCAGCCTCTGGGCTTCTGCTACAGATGTCTGCTGGGAGCTGGACCACTGTGACCTGAAGAAGCAGGTGGACCTCAGGAACAGCACCCTGCTGTGACCTGGGGCAGGAGATGCCCTTATCCTGGAGCCTTCCAGTGAGCTTCCAGGAACAGCAGCTTGGCTCCCTGAGGTCAGCAGCTCCAGGCATCTCTTAATGTGGATCAGCCCCACCCCTGAGCTCTAGGCGCTTGTCAGCCATCTCCCTGCATCTGCCACAACTGCATGGGCTTCTAGCTCCCCTGGGTCATCCCTCATCTCAATCCCCAGAGATTGTGGGTGCTGTGGAGAGAATCCCTGCCTTTCCCATTCCCAGCATGGGGTCCTACCATCAAGAGAAAAGCAGAAAGACAGAGCCCATGTATGTGAGGCCCAGTTTTAGCAGGGCACCTTGCTAGATCTCTCCCTGCCAGCTGTTGCATTTCAAAAGCCTGTGACACCCACCTGGGAGACACCTCCCTCTGCAGGAGAGAGGAAGGCAAGACACTGAGTGAGGTCACCATGATTAATGGGTGAACTCAGCTTGTCCCAGAATTGGAAAGGAAGTGGGCCACTCTCAGAGGTCCTGGTCAAGAGCAGCCACATGGCACCTCTGAGTCTGCACATGTCACCACCAGTGGGGAGAGGTTTCCAGAAGGTGTCAGGAAGCAGGTAGCTGAAAGAGTCATCTCAAGATCGAAGATGGCAAGAGAGAGTACCTGAAAGCACCAGGTGCCACTAGAAAGGGCACCAGTGACAAGGTTAGGATGCTTTTATTTGCTGTGTCCTCTGATGCCATACCATAAGATGATTTGGGTTAGTCTAAAATAGATGACAGATAATAGACAGATAGATGGACAGATAGCATCGCGTGAGATTCCTGAATACTTAGCAGGATGACACATAAGGACAGAGAGAACTCAGATTTTGAGTTCTTTCCTTGAGTGGGTAGAAACTCATCAAGCTGAAGCCAAAAGGCAGGGGTGGTTCTGAATCTTATGCACTTGAAAAGTCCATAGGTTGATGCTTGTGTTAGTTAGCTTTTGCTGTGTAACAAACCATACTAAAACAATGGATTGAAACAATCACTGTTGTAATATTGCTCAGGAGGCTTTGAGTTAACAGGGCATTTTGTTTATGAGTTTGTGAATGAGCCAGTGGTCTAGAGTGCCCTAGGGTCCCATGGTGGTCTATTGACTCTGGTAGTTAGTGAGCGCTAGAAGTCAGGGACCATGGAGGTGACTGAGCTGTGTATGTGTCACCCTCTAGCAGGCTGGCCCAAGAACAGCAAGAAAGGGCAGACCCTTTGTACAAACAAGTTTCCAGCCTCTGTGTTGCATTTGCTACTGTCACAGTGACCAAAACCAGTCAAATGGCCAAACTCAGATTCAAGGGAAGAGCATAAATAAAACATAATCCTTGCTTTAGTTACTTTTTTGTCATTGCTGAGACAAAATTCCTGATACCCAAAGTTGAGGAAGGAAAGGTTGAATTAGCTCACAGTTTGTGGAACTTTCAGCCCCTAATCAGCAGACTGCAAGGCAGGGTTGCATGGCACAGGTGCAACAATTAAAGGTGGCAAAAGCTAGTAAAAGCAGCAAGAGCAAAATGGGGAGAAAGCAAGCCTCTTTTTCTCCCTTATATTGTATGCTGGCTATCTGTCCACACTATCTCTGTGCCCTCCTCTTTCACAAGCTCAAAATGTTTACAAAGTAAGGACCCTAGCTCCCTGCTGAGTAAAATTTTTAAACTCAAGTTGACACAGTGTATCAACCATTACAATCCACCCCTTGTCAACTTGGCAACCAGATACATTTCTTTAAGTCAGTTTTTAGATGTAAAGACATGCTCATTTATATCATTTTACAACTTGAACATTGTAACACAGTTTTAACAATCCTTAAGAACTAGTATTAAGTCTATCAACATTGTATTATATTAGAACCATAACATTTTGCCCCCAGGCCCATGAAGACTCATGCACAGCCCTTTAGGCAAAAGGCATTTAGTCTATCTCTAGGAGTTGCCAAAGTCATAAGAGTTTTAGCATTGCTGAAAAGTCCAAGTCTCAAGTGTCCTCTGAGATGTAAGAAAAACTCTTAGCTGCAAGCCCCTGTACAAATGAAAACAAAGTTGAACACTTTTAAAATTTTTTATTTAAAAGAGAATAGTAAAAAAAAAAACAATAGTATAATACAAACAAAACAAAGCAAAGACATTAAAATGATACAGGGTTTCAAACCAAATGATATGGATTAACAATGGTTGTTATATTACATATTGTTATCTTCAACGAAGTTGCTCAGATTAATGGCACAAGATAAACATTTTTATTCCAAAAGTTACAAATAGGGAAATACAAGGAATTGGGACAAAAGCAAGTCCAGAATCCAGCAGGGCAAACATTAGCTACTGTAGTTCCGCGTCCAGAATCTGAAGCAATCTGTGGCAAATTATGAACTCCAAAGGTTTGAGTGACTCCACCCCTATGGCACTGCTGGTGGTAACAGCTCTCATGGCTTTTTTAAAGGCCCACTTTGCTCTCTTTGCAGTCTTTTTTTAGACAATCCACATTTTTGGCTTTTTAAAACTTTTGGGGGTCTCTGCTGCACTTCAGGCTTTTTACTCACAGCTTTACACACTGCCCCCCGCCCAGGGGCATGCTGCCTGGCCTCTCAGACCTCTTGAAATCAAAGCAGATGCCTTTTTAACCCTATACCTTTTTCATTCTGCATGCACCTAAAACCAACACCACGTGGATAGTGCCAAGGTCTGCTGCCAGTTGGAGCAGTAGCCAGGCTTTCTTTTCTCTTGGCTGTAGGGGTTGAGTGCCTGGACTGCTGGGCACTCTGAATCCAGTCTTGAGGAACAAATTTTTTATGTTGCTGCCATTTTGGAACATGGTGCAGCTGCTGCCACCACTGTGAAACATGGTGCTCTTTAGCTTTCTTTTCAAAGCAAAGTCTTTCACCTTCACAATTTTGAGGCTGAAAATGGTGGAGTTGAGCTGTTTTTTTAATGCCCTCAGGCATCTTTTTGACGTTTTTGCTTTTTTTCCAGCAATTTCCTCTACTCTATCTTTATAGTCCATGGCTTCATGGGAATTTCGGCCAAGCTCACAATATTTTAAATCATCCTGCTAGGCTCTTTGCTCTTGATTCTCAGCATAAATCTGGCTAACAACCCCTAACAATAACCATGCCAGAGCCTCAACATTTAACTGCTCTGAAATTTTTTCTGCCAACTTAATTAGTCTATTGTTCTTAATCTTAGTCTCAGGCAAAGTCACTGGACACAAGCAAAATGCAGACAAACTTTCCATCAAGATGTAACACATATATCATCTGGAGTCCAACAGCCAATGCAGTCCTTTTTCTGAGCAGAAACCTCTCAAACCTAGTCTTCATTGATTTTTTGGTCTTTTGAGCTCTGACCAGAATCTTCCATACAGAACAGTACAAGGCATTTTAGCTCTACTGTGTTAGGAGACATCTCTGAACTTTTCAAACTCTTTTCACAAGCCATTCCCAAAAGCTCTTAAACCACATGGTCAAGTGTAGTCACAGAAATGACCCCACTCTCAGTACGAAATTCTGACTTAATTACTTTTTCTCATTGCTGAGACAAAATTCCCAAATTAAGGAAGTCAAGGTTTAATTGGCTCACAGTTTGTGGAGGTTTCAGTCCATAATTAGCTGGCTCCAAGGCAGGGTGGCATGGCACAGGGGCAACAGTTTAAGGTGGCAGAAGCTAGCAAAAGCAGAAAGAGCAAGAGCAAGACTCTTTCTCCCTTATATTGTATGCTGGCTATCTGCCCACACCATCTCTGTGCCCTCCTCTTTCACAAGCTCAATATGTTCACAAAGTAAAGACACTGGCTCCCTGCTAAGTTAAACTTTTAAGCTTCTCAAATTAACACAGTATATCAACCATTACTGTCCTTTAGGATTGATTGGGAGAACTCTGAAGCCACAATGCAAAGAAGCATGCACACAGATATGAGAAGAGTGTGTGGCCATTTTTACACCCTACAATACAGCTTCAGGCTAGACTGGATCCAGGGACTCAGTAATGTCTTTGTGATTTGATTTTAGCTCCCCCCCCCTTGACTCTGCTTCTTTTTTTGTCAGATCCACTCTCAGGCTTGGCTCTCTTTGGGGCATAGCAAGCCAGACACCATGGCTCTGGGACTCTGGTCTCCCAGTTCTGTCTAGTAGGATGAAAGTCTCTCTCTGCTCCCCTTTTTTGAAGGAAATCCTGAATTGCCTCACCTAGATTCTGATTGTCTCACATGCCCATCTCTGAGCAGACTCCGTATTAGAGGACTATGATACTCTAACGGCCTTCTGCATGGCACAGAAGGGAAAGGGATCTCCACACACCCATGCAGATAGAGGGGGAGTGTTGAGTAGTTGATCTAGGAAGCTAGATGCCAACCTGAGGCAGGAGGTAGCCAGAGACAAGGCTGGAGAAAGAAGAAAGTGTCTACCCACCTTAGCATCCACTTTTTGGCTAGATCTGACATATAAGGTAACCAAGAAAATGGCTGGGAAGGAAGAGAGGGCCACCTTGGAGCATACTTTCTGGGACTAGATCCACCTTCTGAGTTAAGCATTAGCTCAGTACCAGGATTCCCAGGTCTAAACACAATGGGAAGAGGTAACCAGGTAACTTTGCTTATACAAAACCAGTCCCCCAGGATGCAGCCACTGGCCTTCTGTAGCTCTTGGCCTATCCCAACTCTAATCACCATGGCATTATTACTATGTAGATCTGACCCCTCCCAAAACTCACTATGAGTTTTGGATGCCATAACAATTCTTCCAAGGGCTATAAAAGGTAAAAAATTTCACCAACCAACACAGGGGCCAGGTGAAGATACTGGCAAAAGTCATACATCAGATCAAACCCTCAACTGCGCCCCAAACCCTAAGGTTTAAACCCTTGACAGTGAGGCTCCTTGGTGCTATGAGCTCTTCTCACTGGCCCACTCCCATTCTTTCAAGTGAATCATTGATTCTGTTACTCTCTTGGGTGTCCTGCTTAATACTTCGGACATCAGAAACCTAGACAAGAGCCCCAACCTGATAATAAAACAACAGGCCCAACGGTGCTCAGTAGGCAATGGAAACAAACACCTGTAGATGCCAGATGGCTGTTATGAAGTATCTGTTCATGGAGTCTGTCCTTTTTTCCCTAGGTTGTTTGATGTTTTATTACTGAGTCCCAGGAGTTCTTCTGAGGCCCAGACATACGTTTGTTGTCAGAACATTTCTTTCCCCCATCTGTGGCTTTCCTTTCATTTTCTTAATGACATCCTTTCATTTGATAAACAGTTTTAATTTTTATAAACGAATTTAACTTTTGTTTGCTTTTGTTTTCCATGTCCTCTCCAAGAAACTTTCATTTCTTTGAGACAAATTACAGTTTAGCTTGTGCACTTAGGTCTAGGTTCTCTCTTGAATTAAACTCTGTGCACATTATGAGAGGAAGTCTTAGTTCTGGTTCTTCCAAATGTACAACTAGTGGTCCCAGTGTGTCCTAGTGATGTCCTCTGGCTATAATGAATGAACGAAGCCCAGTAACTGTGAGGTTTCTGGTGTCCACCTCCATCCCCACACTGTGGGAAAGATAGTTTGAGACCTCTGAAGCACAAGTTAAATTGAATCCCCACTGGGAGACAGTAAGAGGTAAGGCCAGGTAGGATTTTTCCAAGGGGACTACAGCTCTGCCCTCAGGATGGAGTATTCCTGTTTGTGTGATTATGGTTCACTGGGTTACTGGACCATCTCAGAATGAGTCCTGTACTAAAGCCAGTGAGGCTGGCTACTCATATACCCTGTCTCTGTCCCATGAGATGCTACCTAGGTCTGTAGTTTAAATATGACGTATCTCCCAAAGACTCATATATCGACGGATTTATCCCCAAAGCAGGGGTCAAGAGATGTGATTTAATCACAAAGGTTATAACCTCATCAGGAAATTAATTCATTGATAAGATAGCTGAATGGCTGTTGGGTTGAGAGGCCTCCTTGGAGGAAGTAGGTCACTGGGGTGGTGCTTTTGAAGGCTTATATCTCTCCAGCTCTTCCTTACTCTCTCTGTGTCTGGGCTGCTATGAGGTGAGCAGCTTTCCTCTGCCACATCCTCTGCCACACTCTTACTGCCTTGGAGCCAGCCAGCCATGGACTGAAAGCTCTGAACCATGAGCTAAAATAAATCTATTTTCCTTTAAGCTGTATATGTTAGGTATTTTGTCCCAGCAACAGAAAGGTCACAGCGGGTGTCTACTGTGCAGTACTGCGTTATCAGCAACGGAAAACAAGTGAAGACACACACAAGTCTCCTTCCCAGCAACCTTGACAAAGAGGAAGCTACATGAAGTAGCCAACAGTGTGGCCAGCATCATAGAATGGGTGCCGCGTTGGAGGGCTGATGTAGAGAGAATCACTTGGAGGTGAATATATCACCTGCTTTGAAAGGTTCCTTGGCTTCTGATCCCCTCACCTACCCACCACTCACCCACCCACCCCAGAAATGCACACTGACAGCTCTTGGCAGGCACTGGGGAAAGATCACCACCACATCCCTGCTCGCAGGCTTCTGAGTGAGGAGACAGAAATCTGTAAATCACCAGACAAATAAAACAATCACAGGTGTGCTGCATCCCATGAAGAAGACAGGACCTCTGAGACGCAGAAAATAGAGGAAGATGAGACTGGAGAATATTCTCCTTGCCACTTGATGGATTTTGGAGCCACCTACTTGTAATTCTGCCTAATGTTCTACAGGCTTCCCATTTGTCCATGACCCTGAGGACTTGTAGGAGGCAGAGCAGCTTTGAAGCGTCTACAGAAGACCTCTGCTCCCTCTTAAGTCTGCCTTGGGCAAGGGTCTCCTTCGAGGCTTCCTGTTCATCCTTTCCCTGACTAGATGCTCAGTGAATTCTAATACCATACGTGTTGGTTATGCTTGGTCCTGGTCACTTCAGAAATGACACAGGGGACAGAGCACATGCCTTTAATTCACTGGTGCTAAGATTCAGGCATGGACAGGGCTATCATCTCCATGGCTAGAAGGAGATTAGAGGTCAGTCCATCTGAGCCCTCAGCTAAGGCTTGGACCTCTCATCACATCCCCAGCTGGCCATCTAAGCACCACTTGGTTGCCTGCAGCAGTCGATGGATTTCTGGGTCCCAAAGCACCACACCATCTCTGGAATGTTTGCCAGGAGCCTCACATGGGGGCAGTGAAGTGTCCCAGGAACAGGGCAGGAATTTCTCATTACACTCAGCTAATACGGGAGGAGACACTCCACATTTTCCTCAGCTCACCTGTACATTTCTAAAATAATTCTAATTTGCATTTCATTCAGTGATTACCCAGAAAATTGCACTAAGATCCTGGGATGAGTCCTTTACCTGGGGTATGGAACCTGGTGAACCCGAAGTATCCTGGACCCTTTGCATGGTTTGGGCAAAGCAGTGAGTCAAGCTGAAAGCTGTGGCAGGCACTGTCTCAGACCCCAGGGCCCAGATGGGCAATCTGGGCCAGCAAGTCTTTCCCACACCACCTATTTTGAGAAATGGGGACATCAAAAATAGAAAGGCCCCGATTCCACTGCCTGGAACTCTCATCTGGAGAGCTGGGTAATCAGCTAAGACAATAACTCCCAATCGTATGACAGTCTCACAATGGAATCCTTTTTTAAGTGCTTCAAACTCTTTGAGGGGGAAAAAATTGGATAAATTGTCTTTAGAGACAGAACAGAAGTTGCCAGGAGTTGGAGTGGAATGAGCCGCTTGCGTCCTGAAGGATGCCATGTTTGCTTTTCCGCTACAAGGTGGTGTGTGGCAGGCCAAGGCGGTCCTGGCCCTGATTTAACATAGCAGCCTATAAATTGGCAGCAGGAAAGGGAAATTGGGGGGAATTCTTTTAGAAATGAGTGAAATTCAATGCTTCTACTACTGCTTGATCAATAACACCCCAAATCAAGGCAGAGTCTCTAGCTTAAGACAATGAATAAATGTTCCCCAAACAGAAGACTTATAGTTCTATAATTCAGGGTATTTTTGTGATTGTTTCTCCTCTGCATGGACATTTCCTAGGAAACATGGTTTTGGCCAAAAGAAAGATATTTGCCAAAATCTGTATGAATAAGAAGCCTGTTTTTTGTTTGTTCCCCCACCCCAATTTCTAAACATGCCATCAGTTCTACAGATCTTGCACTATGGCACCCTAGAATTGTTACCAGTCACTCTTCATGCAAAATTTATAAAATATGGGCTTAGGGTAAAGACTTGCCTTGGATGCTACCTAGGTTTTTGGTAGCTCTTATTCTAGGAGGGAGAAGGATTATAAACTGTATCCAGTGGTGTGCAGCGGTAGAAAGAGCCACAGAAGACAGCACCTCAGAAGGAGGAGCCAGGCCAGACACAGGAAGGAAGTAGAGTTTCTGATCAGTTGCCAAAGAGATCTAGGACTTCAGAAATGGGATAGAGGAGCTTCCAAGCAGGCATGTAAAATGCAGACAGGGAGGGGATAATTCTGTGCCACAGGGGTGGGCAGCAGTGAGAAGCAGGGGTCACAGGAAATCTCCAGAGGGCTCAGAAAAAGATTTGTGCCCGAGTTGAATCTGGGGCTGGGAATGTAGCTCAGTAGCATAAACTCCTGCCTGGCAAGCATGAGGTCATGACTTCAATTCCTGGTACCAAAAATCGGCAGCAACAACTACAAAAAGCAGAGTTGAGTCTGGCCTATGGGTAAAAATATTGCAAAAGTGAAGAATACAGCAGGGATGAAGTGATGGATACAATGTCTATATGCTGATGGGGACCTCCTCAACCTAGATCTCATCTCTGCCCAGTCTGCAGACCTCACTCTTAGGCCTAACAGCAAATATTCAGACTGAAGCAAATGGATGAAGGGATCCTGGAGGAAAGGTATCAGGGAGATGGAAGTGAGGTTAGCCTGATAGTTTAACCCTGGGAAAAATTGCACAGAGAGGCTGTGAGAAGGCTGAGCCATGGTAGATACAAGCAAACATCTTTTTAAAAAGAAAGGCATGTATCAATTCTAGGAAAAACAAAAGTTGTACTAAAAACATTCCCATCATGCTTACCTCAAAAATAAACACTGCACCTAGTTGCAAGAACAACTATTTAAGAAATATCAAGTAAACGATGAAAAAATACCGGTTCAAAGTTTGGGATGTTGATTAAAGAAAGGCAAACACCAGTTTGAAGGTACTGTTAAAATTGATGAATCAAGAGATTATTCATATATGATAAAGGAAAAATGTTATCTAAAAATATAGATGAGGTAAATATTTAAAGACTTCAAAGAATTAAAGGAGCTGGGGGAGATAGGTCCTAATGAGCTCTTAGCACTACTTCCTATACATATACACACACACATATGAGTGTGCTACTTTGACTCACATTAAAATGGAAAGGAAAAAAAGAAAAAGCACAAGGCCTGACTCCTCCAAGAACAGTGTGTGGAGGGCAATAGAGCGTGAAATAGGTGGGAAGAAATGAAAGAAATAAGGAGGGATGTCTCCGGAAAAGTCCAAAGCTCATCATCCTCATCGGAGGACTGTGCCATTTTAAAGACCTCATTTTTCCTTTAAGCTTTCAACAAAAACCATGAAGCCAAAGGGATAAGGACCATGGACGGGGCCCAGGAGTTGCTGGAGATTTGGGCTCCTGCTTTTGTCTACATAGCACCTCCTTAGCTGGGGTCCAGCCGTTTGGCACACAGACACCCTCAATACCACTGATGGCCTCAGGGGCGGGCCCACAGTTATCCTAGTAGGTGGACAGTGTATTGGGTGTTTGGGCCCTGCAAACACAATGGCATTCAGCCACACCCTGGTGCTCCCCACAGGTGGGAATAAGCCTCTTGTAAGCCTCCTTTGGCAAGCACCTCTTGTCTGAATTTCATCCTACGTCAGGCCTCCCCACTGCTTCCAGAGAGCTGCAGCTATACCTGCAAAACGTCATGCAAAGAGAGGCTGTGTCCTGCTCAGGAGATAGAGAAACTGTGAAGTTTCCTTCCCTCTTTGCAACCACTTCTCACACAATCTCAGTGTCCAGCTTCTGCCTTCTCCTCCTGAGCTCCCTGTTCCTGAGAATGAGATCCTGATCCACTGAGACATCAAGTCACACCTCATGAGTGACTTATTACCACTGTGCCCTGCAGTCTGGGAGAGGGCAGTGCAGTTTCTAGATGCAGGTGAGCATGGTCAGGAATCACTGCGGGAGGGAACCAAGGACTTCGAGACTCAGACTTTGGTGGGTTGGGGGCTGAACAAGGGGAACCTCAGGCTCCATCAGCAGCTGCACCCTGTGCGTTGTCCTCACTGAACATGGCCAATGACCTGGAGTCCCTACAGCAGGACATTTCCTGGGGGATGCCACCTCTGACGATGCTGTTTATGATGTGCTTCTCTTTCCCACTCACCTCCAGCTTCAGTCCACAGGCAGCACCTCCTTTTGGGCCGGCTGAGGAGTGTGGCTGGGAGGATGGAGCTGGAGCTCCTTAGCAGCCCAGGTGCAGGCTGAGCCCAGCTCGGCATCTTACCCATCCAAGGACCTCAGCAGCCTCTGCGGAGTAAGAACGACGTCCACACCACAGGGCTGCTGTGGGAGGGCTGTGGGCAGATGCGTGGGGTGGTGCAGAGCACAAGAATCCAGAGGAGATGCCGAGACCCGCGGTCCCTTCCTCCCCACTCCGCCCTCCTCACTCTCTTTCCACTTTTCCCCTCTTCCACCCACGTTTTCTCTCGGCTTCTGTTCTTTCCTCTGTGGAATCCTCCGCAGGTATCATAGTCAGTTCTCAGAGGTGAAACCGCACACAGAGTCACACATTTACAGAACATGGTGCTGCAAGTAGGCCAAGGGGGACCTTGGGGGCCAAGAACAGCAGCGGGCCCAGCCATGGGCGGAGACTTGGAGCCCTGACTGTAGGTGACCCCTGCTGCGCCTCTTAATAGCTGTGAACCTTTGGCGACTAGTTCTGGGCCAGTGCTGAGCAGTGACAGCTAGCAGGAGGGGTGAGGATGGGGTCAGGGTAGGGTGAGGATGGGGCTTGGAAGGCAGAGGCAGCAAGGGATGGAAAGAGGAAAAATCCTGGGCCAGAACTTTTGGTAATATTTGTCTTCTTGAGACAGGGTCTCACTACGCAATTCAGGCTGCCCTTGAGCACACTTTGAAGCCCAGGCTGTTCATTGAACTTGCAACGATCCTCCTGCCTCAGCCTCACAAGTTCTGGTATTACAGATGTGTGCCACCATGTCTGGCCTTTTTTTTTTTTTGAGAGAGAGTTTCACTATGTAGTCCAAGCTAGCCTCGAACTCACAGCAATTCTCCTACCTCTGCTTTCCGAGTTCAGGGATTATAGGTGTGAGCCACCACGCCCAGCTTTTGGAGAGGTTTAGATATATATGGATATGCCAAGCAGGATAGGGTGGCACATGCCTGAAATCCCGGCACTCAGTAGGCTGAGGCAAGAGGATTGCGAGTTCAAGGCCAGCTTAGGCTACACAGTGAGTTCAAGGGCAACCTAAACTACACAGTGAGACCATCTCAAAAAAATAACTAATTAATTAAAAGGAAGGAAGGAAGGAAGGAAGAAAAGAGAAATAGATTCCCCCAAAATCATATATCAGCATTTTGGAGGAGGCCAAATGTCTGAGTTTGGGAAAAGCACGCGGGGGCAGAGTGATAGTACTACTACTCTGTGCACCTTTGAAAACCAGTCCATCGTGCTAATTAGGTTTTTTGTGTTAATGCTGGTGTCTCTGTTTGGCACAAGTAGTCTATTACTGCTTAGACTGGAGTTTTCAGGGGAAGGAACATGACCCAGAGGTGGCCTCAGGACTGTGACAAGGACCTGCTTGAGGGCCGTTGTGGTTTGAGTCTGGAACATCCTCAAAGATTCGTGTGTTGAAGATTTTGTCCCCAGCTGGGAGCATTATTGGGAGGTAATGGAATTGTAAGAGGGGGGCCTAGTAGGTCCCTGGACTGTGTCGCAGATGGGATACCTTGTCACTGCCCATGCCTTGGTTCCCTGCTCCCTGGCTTCCAGAGAGACATCCTGGCTCCACTGCATCCGTCCGCCATGATGTTCTGCCTTGCAGGCCTGACGGCAATGGAGCCAGCTGACCACAGACTGAAACTGTGAACCAGAACAGACCTTTCCTCCTTTGAATTCCTCCTTTAAAATCTTTCTTCCAGGCTGAACTTAACACTAAGCCCTTTCTGAGTACACTTCCTGTTGGAGTTGGAGGGGTTGTATCAGTCAGCATAATTGAGGTCATGCTGAGGTTACAAACATTCCCCAGATCCTGGTGGTTGAAAACAACATTATTTTATTTCTCGCTCAGGCTGCAGGCCCACACATGCCAGTAGAGACAATGACCAGGCTCAGGGTCAGCTGAGTGCTCAGGTTCTGTGTGGGCCCCTGCACAAAGGAATGGAGCACTTTAAGTGCCTGGCCTTATTCTCTCCCCAGCATATTGGTTAGAACATGGGCAGGTTCATGGGGAGAGGAAAACACAGCCATTTAGTCAACAAAATGTGGAGCTGCCGCAAGGCACAGCAGACTCAAGCTGCTGGGATGGGGCCTTCAGCCTGGTTACAAAGCTACATCTCCCAGCTTCTGCCACTGCCATGAGGGCAAAATCTGCACTGTCATCTGGCCGATCAGGCCATAGGAAAGCACTCTAGATCACCAAAGATTTAGTCTGTTTTCTATTGCTATAATAGACTAACACAGGCTGAGTAACTTCTCAAGAAAACCACATTATTTTATTTCTCAAGAAAAGTTTATTCAGCTCACGGTTCTGGGAGGCCTGATGACACAGTGGCGGCATCTGGAGGGGTCCTTTGTGCTGCATCATAGTATGGCAGAAGATGAATATGCAGGCACAAAGGAGAAAGCAGGACGAATGAACAATCACTCTTGTGATACTGACCCTGTCCTGGGGTGAAGACCCAGTGACCCTGCAGTAGTACCCAACTGCCCATGTTGTGATGGGAATCAACATGGGGGACACATTCCAACCACCTTGTCCCCTACAGATTACCTGCACTTCTTGTTATGTGAGCACCACGGAACCCTCCCTGGTCTAAATAGAACTCCGTAGCCCTGAGTAGGCAAGGGAATCACCAGGAAACCTGGCAAAAACCAAGACTCAAAGATTCAGCACCTGGGGACTATCCATGAGTCTGAGGACAGGTCCATGTTGCCTGTCCCTCAAGCTCCTGGGGAGGCTGCTGAACAAGGGCTACACCCGGGGCAGCAGATGACAGCTGGTGAGTGAGGAGGAGACAAGCAGAAGGAAAGAGGGTCCCGCCAGTCCTGGACTCTCTCCTAGGTCATGGACAGACGCTAATGAACCCGAACTGAAGGGCGTGCCAGGCAGTAGTCACGGTATGCTTGCCATGTTGGCCTTCTCTCCTAAGACCCCACTGCACCCATACTTGAGTCCATCTGAACACTCACTGTCCCCTGCGCAGAGTGCCTCCCTCTGACATAGGTCCCACAGCCAGGGCCAGAGGTGGTGCCAGTTCACTGAACATGCTTGGGCATCAAGCACTCGGGGTCTCTGCCCTGGCAGTGCACATGGGATTTGTCCTTGCCTTGCTGGGACAGCATGCAGTGCTTTTTTGGAAGCTAATCTCTGAGGCGGTAGTCAGGGCTACCTGCTCCTTCCTTATGTCATAGCCTCCCTGTGCTTTGTGGGTGTCCTGGCTGAAGGAACATCCATCCAGCTGCGCTCAGCCAGGGACAGTGGCCTGCTGGTTGGAAGTGAACTGGAGGGTTCCCTCCATCCTCTTGGCTGGGAAAACAACCAAGCAGAGGAGTTGGAAATGAGGTTGGGGACAACAGATGAATGTGGACTGTAGTGTTCTGGGAAGAATCCAGCTGGAGATAGGTTTTCTAGGTGTCCTTCTGAGGATGGGGGTGAGATCCCTTCCCAGAGGGGGGGTACAAAGTGAACAGAAGGAGAACCCCAGCAACAGCAGCACACACACAAATAGGGACCAAGTGGGGACAGGTGGAGGCAGTGGGGGACAGTGGACATACAAATGGATTCTGGGAAGAAGAGCAAGAAGAGCACCAGAGAGCAGAGGGTCAAAGATGCCACAAGACAAAAAGGAGGTACAGGGCAGGCAAGTGCCTTGCTGTACTGTCTCTGCTTCCCTCTTCCCTCCCTCTTTCTCTCTGCATCTTATTGTTCCTGTCCCAGCTTGTGTGTCTTGTGTGGATGCTGCTGTGCTCCAGTTGACTTCTGGCCCCTGCTTGCCCTGCCTCTCCATCCCCCTCACAAGCAGACCATGCTGAAATGCAGGCTGGATACATCCCTCCTGTCCTTGGCAATCTTGACACTCTTGGCAACTCCCTTGGCTCCATGGACAAGAATGAACAAGGCCTACACAGCCTGGCATAGCCACTGACCTCAAGGGGAGCTCAGGATTTGGCCTGAGTGCTGGCTGAATGTGGCCCAAGAGGATAAACCCTGGAACAAGGAGAGGGACCAGAACTGGATGGGAGCAGGTGCCATGTAGTGCTGGTTTGTGGTTAGGTAGAGTTGAGCTGCTCCTCAGACCACTATGACATAGTGCCTCTGTGCTGTCCCCATAGTGCTGATCTCCCCCATCACCCTCAGGTTACAAAACTTGTGTGATGCACACAGCTCCACCAGACTGTGTTACATAATGGAGGCCTTTCATGGTCCCATCCTCTGTCACCATGCAGCCCAGCACCCAGCACAGCACCATGGCAGTAACCATCTCTTGAGTAAATAGGCAGAAGACTGGGACCATTCTGATAAGAGGACCATTGTGGCTGGTCCACTGCACAGTTGGCAAAGATTTTGACCAGCTCATCCTTGAGTGTCCCAAAGGGCTTCTTGAAAATCATCTAAAGTGGGAACTCACTTCTAGAAGGACCATCTACATATTTTGTCACATTCTAAAAATCCAGCCACACTGAGCCCACTGAACAACTACAGTAATTAATCTAACTAATCCTTGGTGACAATTTGGCCCAGCCAGAACTTCCCTTTAGGACAATAAGCATCTCCAAAGCTGCCAGGAAGGATGTTTTTTTTGAGGCCAGCAAGAAGGACATGGACTTCTTTAAGTTCTAACATAGCTCCATAAATATCTAAGATCATAGCCCTAATCCTGCTCTCAGTAACCAGCCCTGTGGACCCAGGAAGCAGCACATACACAGGGGTGACGCCCACACACTTGCGCCTCAGTTGTCTTCGTGGTTACAGGCAACCAGCATGGTAGTCACCAGCTCTGCCCTCTTCCTGCCAACTATCAGAGGTTAGTGTGTTTGGGTCACACATGCTGGGAGATGACCTCTCTGTACCCTTCCTGGAGGATGCATTAGAAATAATAAAATATTTCCATGCCTGTCTCAGCAGAAGCCAGGGTTTCTGGACTTGTTAAGCAAATGTGTTTCCCTGTGGGAAGTAACTGCCCTTGGTACTCCCTGTGCATAATGGACATTGACTGTGTGGGTGTGAGCAACAGGGGCAGGGAAGCGGGGGCTGGGCTGGCGGCATTGAGAACCATGCTCTTTTGAATGTGAAAATGAACTCTAATGATCCAGCAGTGTGTTTATACTTCACACCCGACTCCTGGGGATGGAGGACGTGAGGACGCTTCTCATCTTGTTATTGAGGCACTGCTGACACTGGAATACGGGTGAGCATGTGCTTTTTACTGCTGCAAAAGTGGCTTGAACTTAACAAGCTCTGGAGCAAATGCAAGGGACTTTCAGAGACATGCTGCAAGAGGATTTCAGAGACATACTGCCAAAAAAAACCCCAACAAAAACCACAAAAAGCCATCTGATGGCCACCCTGGCTCCCCAAGGTGAAGAACAAAAGGAATGTAGGGGACAGGAGAAAGATTCCCCAAGGATACCTGGATGCAAGGCAGCCAGACTTGACAAATCAAAGTACAAGGTGTCATCCTCCAAAAGCTAAAACTAGAAATTCTATTCGACCTAGCTGCTCCCCTGTTAAGCATTTTTCCCAAAGAGTTTCCCAAAGGCATCATACCACAGTTATAACATGCAGGCACATGTTTCTAGCAGCAAAAATCATAACACCTCAAGCCTGGAAGCAGCCTATATGTCCATCAACAGTTGAGTGGATAAAGAATGTGTGGTATTTACACACACTGGAGAACTACTCTGCCATAAAGAAGGCTAACTTTGAGTCAACTGTAGAAAATGGATGCATCTTAAAACTATAAGGTTAAGTGAAAAAATCAGACACACGAGCTAACATATTATTCAACTCTTCTTATATCAGAAATTCAGATTATAAACACTTTTTTAAAAAGATAAACAATGGGAAACAGAGATAGCTCTTGTGCAAATGGGAAGGGGAACCAGAGAGGGAGGGGGAGAAGAGGGGAGGGAAGAGGGAATAAAAAGAATTAAAATATGTTAAGTACATGCACCTTCTTCCCAATATGAATGTAAACACTATGTCCTGCAAACATGTACCAGTAAAAAAATTTTTTTAAACCAAAAACATGCTCCCCCTCAAAAAACAAAACACAGTGTGCTAGTGACACCAGAATCTCAGATAAACATCCAACACTCTTTAGTACAAGTACGTCCATCTATTGCATGGAATGTATTTATACTAAAGAATTATGACAAGCTTTTGTTTATTTGAGATTCCACATAAGTGGATATCCTGTGCTTTATTTGGCAAAACTGTGTGTGCAATCTTAAATGGTTTGACCTATCATTTCAATGTTTGACGTTTTGTTTTTGAACGTTTTACCTTCTTGAAAGGTAGACTGGTTCAACGAGTGCTTTAACAAGTAGTTTAATACACTATTGTTTTCTATGGGTGCCCCTCTCTCCCAACCACCCCCGCAGCCTCTCTAGGGCTTTGAAGACAGGCTGCAGTGCTCTGCATGAAGCACATCCTTAGTGTGCAGCAAAGGGTAGGGAGGAGTGTGGATTCTTATCTGGGGTCTAGAAGACCATGGAGGGGCTGGGGATATAGCTCAGTGGAATAAGCGCCTGCCTAGCGAGCGCAGGGTCCTGAGTTCAATCCCCAGTACCACAAAAAAAAAAAAAAAATAGAGTCTATAGGGTAGAAGACCATGGAAGATCCAGAGGATGGCAAGAATTGCCCATGCCACAAGTATATCAGCTGAGGTTGTTTTGTTATAAAGCAAGAGATAAACAGATTCTGCCTGATATAAGCAGAAGAGAAACTTGTTAGAAAAATAAAGGGTAGTGCACAACATGGCCAGAAGGAAGGGAAAATGCTGTTCCAACCTGTGTGAGAACTTCAGGACTTGTCAGGGATGGGTGCCATGGATGCTAGGATCCCTGAGTGACAGATGGCCCAGCTGGACACCTGTACTGCTGGCTCCAGACATGGGCTACGAGAGGCACAGTGACTGCTCCTAGTCCCAGCCTCCTTTCTGTGCTGTTTTAAATCATGATTCAGGGTAGACATATGATTGGACGATTAATTCAAAGTAGCTGCATCTGATTAGCCCAAAAAATCAGGGCATGAACATCTGACTGGCAACGTACTTTGGGGTAGGAGCACCTGATTGGCTGCGTAACTCAGGCCCAGGTTCCAGAAAGGCCAGAAAGCCCAATAGACTGGTACTTCCTGATTCCACTGCAGAAAGGAGTGCTCTGCTCACAACGCTAAGGAGGGCAGGTAGTAGAGAAAAGTTACACCAGCCACGAACACTGGTACTCAGCTAGTGAGCTGTGGGGTGGGAAACTACATTGGCTGCAATCAAAGCTCCTGTTCTGCCCATTTCTCTGCTGTTCCCGAGAGGATTTTCAAGCCACTGGGTGCTTCTCTCTCTGTACATCGCCCTCCGCCTCAAGTGCCTCAGGACTGGAGCTCAAATTGCAGGGTACATGCCGAGTGACACTACTTGTGGAATGCATAAATTAGCTACAAAATGACATCACCCATGATGACAAGATCCTGAACATGGCATTGACACCAGCACATCTCTGAGTAACACAACCTTTCTCGTCTGTTCTCCCTACAAGGCAGTTGGCTGTACAGATAAGCGCGGAAACCATATGTCCCTGCATGCAGGAAATCCCCGCTGTACACCTGTTGCCGCAGAGTAATTATTGATCACACCACATTTGTGCTCAAGACTGGGTGACAGCCACCCTACAGATGAGGAGACTAACGCTCAGAGAAATGCTGAATTAAAGAATAGCCAATGAGAAACGAAAGAATGACTTTGTCACATAGTCATATCGTCTCACCGCTGTCTCCGTATGTGGCCTTGCTCCTAATTTCTTCTCCCATTTGCACACCCAGCTTTCCTTTGTTATTTTTCCCAGAAATATAAATTGAGATTATCCAGAAAGCTGTTCTGGCCTCTGGCTCCCATTATTAAACTCTCTTAGCGGGCTTCTTGTAACTCAGCATCAGTTCAGGCAAATTTCTCTGCAGGGTTCTTCAGACAGCAGTGCTTTCCAGTCATCTGTGCTTGGTGAGCGTGCCAGCCTGCAGCCAGATCATTAGAAGGGCCCAGGTCAGCATTTCCCCAGAGCTGTCCTCCTTTGGTTGTATGTGACCAGTGAGGGCCACCTCTGGAGTCCAGAAGTTTTCAGGGCAGTGCTTCAAGTCCAGGTCCTGGAGCATTGAGGCTTCAGGATCACCTCTGTGAACATAACTGCACTCCCAGGTGGGTATGCAGCTCAGCAGATGCCCTCTTCTTGCTGTGCCCATTGTCAGAGGGCAGCCAAAAAGCCAGTGCATCGCCTATCATGACTCATGTGCCCCATCTCTCAGTCAAGCTGGGCAGGACAGTCAGCTGACCAGAGTGAAGTTCCAGACCAACCAGATGCCTTTTTTTTTGAAGGACTGGAGAGTGGCAAAATAGCTTGCCAGAACCACCTGCCTCCACCCATCCCCAGCGGAGTTGTTGACCTCTGTGCATTGCTGACTGAATGCTCTGGGCCACCAGTCACAGGACAGGCTTGCCCCAACCCGAGGCTGCAGTAACAAGATCCTTCTATCCAGGACAAGGGAGGTAAAAGCCCAGCTGGGTTCCAGGATCATAGCCCCAAATGTTATGGAATTCAGTGTTTTCTCCCCACTACCAAATTCCATAAAGCAGATGGCACGTTAGAAAGGTATGTTAGAAACAGCCATGGACAGGGGCCCTGCAGCTCAGAGAAGGAGACACGGGAATGTGGGAGTGGCTGTCCCTGTTCTGTGCACCTCAGAAGGCTGATCTGCAGTCTAGAGATCATGCAGCATAACAGCTCCTGTGTACTGGGTACCCACCATGCGCCCAGTTCAGTAGCCAATGACTGTCCTGCATTGGCCACCAGGTCCCTTTCTCCTACTCAAGGCCTGAGATCTTCTGTCACTTGCCCACATCGCATGGCCAGCACCCAGTCCCATCTGACTCAGGCTCAGTCCACGTTTGGAACTCCAAGATCCCACTCCATGGAAAGAACCTTCTAGTGCTGATGTGGCCTGTCACTGAGGCAGCTCAGGTGTAGACCACTCATGTCCACGGTGTGTCCACACTGTTACCATAGCTGGGATGACTGCAGAGGTGGCTGAGGAGACTGCCTGGGCCCTGTCCCTGCTTCATGGTGCTTCCAGGTATGTACTGGGATGAGGGTCTCGGGCAGCAGCAAGTCTTCTAGTGAGGAGTATCTCAGCTTACATGGTGGGTGGGACCTGGGGAAGAGATTCATGCACTCTGCAGGGCTTTGGCGTGAAGTCATCTCCACATGGGGACTAAGAGAGGCTTCCGGTGCACCATAGGGAACTCTAGTCCCCCAGCATGGACAGACTCCCCTGTGGGAGCTCAGAGGAGCTGACCCTCTCTGAAACCTGCTTGCATTTTTCCTATAAGTAGTGATGTGACATGGAGGGAATGACATTACCACGAGGCAGCCCAGGCATTTGAATGGTGGAGCGGCTGGGGATGGTAGGCTAATAGGTAGGGAGGCTCAGAGACCGGGGCCAGCAAGAGGGGACCCCTGAGCATCTGGGCCCCTCAGCTCAGCATGCACCGTGGGGCTGATGGCTGGAGATGGCTGTGTTCCCACTAGCCCAGCCAGCAGAGACGCGGGGTGCTGAGGGAATGTTGAGCTCTCTGCCTCTCCCAGACATAACCTGCTGGGAGGGCTTTTAGTGAACATCAGAGTTCCATGTTCCATAAATGGGGAAATATGAGGAAGCAACTTCCTGCAGGACATACAGCTGCTTGGTAACTCTGGAAGGGCCAAATCCCAGGACTGATGCCCTGACCAGCCCTCGGTCCAGCACCACTGCGACCATCATGGCCTGGTCTACTCAGTTTGCACACTGGGTCCTGTGCTGCATGGCTCATCTCTTTTGCTTTGCCAAGTGGACCTATAGTTTTAATCCCAACTGTCATAGCAGGGCATAGAGGAACTGAGGTTCTGGGAAATCTGTAATTTGCCTGCTGTGGCAGAACCTGAAAGCAGAGCCTGGGTCTGACTGTGGGCTTGTCCCCCAACATCACCCTGCACCGGGTCTTTTTAGAGACTGAGACCAGCCATTATGCAGAGAACCAATCTATAGAATCAAATCAGCCCCTCCCTAGACCGACACTGCCCTGTCTGTCTGGCCTAGCGGATAAGCCCTAGGCTGAGCATCCCACCTAGGGAGGTGCCTGTGTGGCAGAAGGCAGACTGCATCTCCCAGGCACCCTTGCAGCTCACATATTGCATGCAAATTATGTACTCTATGCAAATGAATTTTCCTCAATTACACACTTGTAGGAGAGCACAGCCCCAGGGGACACAGAGTGGCGCTTCTGGAGTCTAGCCCCTAGCTTCACTGGACTGACAGGCAGCAGTAAGTAGCAGACTTAGTAAGAGTGTTCTGGAAGTCAGCACTTCCAAGGGCAGCCTCCTGATCCCCTCCTTCCTGGTTTGGCCAAGCTTTCATGGGGCCAGTGCTGGAGTTGCCAGCGCACCATCCCTTGCCTTGAAACCTCAATCTAGCCTGGCACTTGTGTCCTATAATGGCAATTTGACTGAGGACCTGGTCGTAGTCACTGAAAGTAAAGAGGAGGTAAATTCTTATACTGTGCCAGTTTTGCATATTAGGGGCGGAGGCACAGAATTAACCTAGAGTCCCTCTAAGTCCCTGGAAAAGACTACCCTCCTACCTTTGGGTGAGAAAGGATTGCAGCACAAATGGGGTAAGATAAAGCAAACTGTGGCAGCCTCTAAGCCCATCACCTGGACCCCAGAGCATTTCCTTTCCAGGGAGCATGGTGAAGGCCTGATGCTCTCAGTGCAATGTCACCACTGAGTTGTCATCTTTTTTTTTTTTTTTGTACAGGGAATCAAACTCAGGGCCTTGCACTTGCCAGGCAGGTGCTTATGCCACTGAGCTATATGTCCAGCCCCAGAGTTGCCATCTTGCAGAGCAAAGACCAGTTGTTTTGATACATGTGTCAAGATACAACTCATGACCCATTATAGTAGAAGAGTATGATATGCAAATTTATGCACACACTCCCCAACGTGGAACTGCATACTCTCTTACCTTGCCCTTCTAAATCTCTGTCAAAATGTAAGGTTTTCATTGGGATGTGCTTGGATACCAAATTGAGCTTGAATAAAGAGATTAGAGAAAAGGAAGGCTGGCTGATCATTTTCCATCTCATTTCAGCTCTGATTTCATGGGTCTACCATCAGGGTCAAGCACAATGCTTTTAATGCCTTTAATGCAGCCTAAGCCTACAGATGTGCTAAACTGTCCACCTGCTGCTGTGGCCATAGCTACAGCTGCGGGCTTCATGACCAATGACCATGGAACCCATCAAGCTGGCCTCTGTCCAAGCTCCTGTAGGATAGTAAGCCCTAGAAAGGGGGAAGTCTCTTCTGTCTGTTGCTCAGCAGGCTTCCAGTTTGGGAGTAAGGATGCTTGATCTAATGGTTTTGCACCAGATCCAGGGCCTGCCTTGGTGTCCCAGGGAGTGCGCTAAGAACAGGTGGCTGTTTCTCCTCTGGTGTCTCCACACTGAGCACAAACTCAGCGGCAGGAGAGAGGCGACACCCAGCACCTGCCAACACAACTTCAGCCTGGGACATCCTACCCTCCATGGGCTATTCTGGGGCCCCACCCATGGTCCCTGGTCACCACAACAAAGCTTAAGAAGGGAAGGAGGAAGTGTCCTGTGTGTAAGTCCTACCCCTCCTCCACAGGAGGGGAAGCCCATCAAAGAGGAGCAGCCTGCCTAGGTTGGCAAGGCTGGCCCAGAAGCTGCTTCCTGATTCTGTGTCTTCCTGTCTGTTACTAAAACTACCCTGCCTCTTCCTTCAGAGTAAAGATTGTCCCTTTTCCCACCTCTGGGGCTCCAGCACTGGCCAACTGGCCCTCTGAACAGTTCCTATGCATCCTGTTTGTTCTCATCCTAGCCACACCCTGTTCCTTCCCTAAGCTCTCTTAGGCAAGGTTAGAGGGAGACACCAGCACCAACCTTCTGATTTGAGAGAAACCACACTTGCCTGGGAGCCAAGAGCCCTCTCTGTGTGTCACAATCTGCCAGTTGGCTCCGGGTGAGTGTGGGACACCACCAGACCTCCCTTTCTTCCTCATTAACACTGAGGAGTTCATCCCTGCATCCAAGAGCAAATGATCCTACTCATGGGTTCTGGATTCACACATTCAACCAACCACAAATGCAAAATAATTGCATCAGCACTGAAAATGCACAGGCTTTTTCTTGTCCTTATTCTCTAAACAATTTAGTATAACAACTGTTTATATAGCATTTGCTTTGCATTAGGCATTCTAAGCCCTCTTGGGATGATGTGAAGTGTGCTACAGAAGGATGCGTGTAGGTTCTATGCCATTTTATGTGAGGGACCCAAGCATCTGCAGATTTGGGTATTTCTGGGGGTCCTGGACCCAATCTGGACATAGTGGGATGCACTGTGTTGGAAAAGTCTTGTGCCTGGAACACATTAGTGTTCAGGAAATGCTAGGAGCCACTTTTCTTTGCAGTCTCAGTAGTTTGAACCTTTCATGATTATTGAAACCCTGGGGGATCTGATAAAAGGAACTGACCCTTCTTCCTAGGAAAAAGAAAATGTGCATTAGTATGAAAATGTGACAGAATATAATGGGTTTACCCTCAGGTCACCTCTGGCAATCTTTGCTTTCAGGACTGAGAGTCCAGATGTAGCCTCCAGCCAAGTGCCTTCTCCACGTGCCTCTGATCCCATGTGGGACAGAGGAGGGGTTGGAGCCAGCAGTGAACAGCACTAGGGAAAGAACTCTGCAGATAGCAGAGTACTTGGTGCAAGTTTATCGGAGCCCTTCGCTTGCGTAGCTCATGTCCCAGGTGAGAGCTCCACCTGCCACCCCAACGGGATGTCACAGGTGCTTCTGGGCAACAGGGAGAAGAAAAGGCCCCATCAGGGAGAGAGGCTTTGAGCAAAGAAGCATCCATCTTTGTAAGTCCCACCTCTCCAAGAACCACTTAGGTCCAAAACATGATGTCATCTGACTTTCTGAGAAACACACACGCTAACACCTAGCCTTACATACTCAGCACTGTGCTACTCAGCCTGACAATCACAGGTCCCATTTTGCTTACAAATGTGATATTCCTTTGGTCATTTGTGTCTGTGTTGGAGCGAAGCTGCTCACCTCATGACAGGAGAGAAGCAGGGCAAGGAAAAGAGTGTCAGGGAGTGATCCCCTCTAAAGGCATGCCCCAGTGACCCCTCCAACCGGTCCCACCTCCTAACAGTACATATAGCTGTGAGCATTAGTGGATTAATCCATGGGTGAGTACAGGGCCCCCATGGTCCAGTCACCTTTCCAGGAGCCCCTAAGTCCTGTCAGGTTGGCAATTAAGATGGACTAACACCATACCCTAACAACAAGTCTACAGACTAGGGAAGCTGGCTAATGAGGCAGGGAACTGCATGTGTATTGAGGCACAGCAGCAAGTTTAAACAGGGCGGTTGGGTGGCCTCCTGGGGTAGGTGACTGAGTGAAGATAGGGGTCGCATTCTAGGGGGGAGGGAATGACTGGCATGGGCTCTAAGGCAGCTGAGTGTCTGTGCTAGAAGCTTGGGGAAGGAAAAGGAAACTGAGTGGTGAGGAGAGAAATGACATCAAAGAGGAACATACGAGTGAGGCTCTGTAGATGGTGTTGGGCCTGTAGGCCTTTGTATGCACTTTGACACTTACTCTAAGAGAAATGAGGACCCCTACAGGGTTTTGAACAGAGTCACGAGACCCATACTTTCAAGGGTTACACCAGCAGCTGTGTTATGAAGAGCTCTGGGGGCTCAAGGGTGGAGGCAGGCGCGTAGTGAAGAGAGCACAGTGACAGTGCTAGCAACATGTCACAATAGCTTAGCCCAGAGCAGTGCCAAGGAGGCACTGCCAAGTGGCAGAATTAACAGAATTCATCAACACATTTGATGGGGCACGACAGAAAAAGGGTGGCCCGTTGGACCCAAGAAAGCCTGGAGGTACAGCAGCCAGCATGCTGCTGGCTGAAGCATGGGGTAGGTCTTGAGGGAAAGTAAGGGGTGCACTTCAGGTCCCACTGAGCCCGTGGTGGACAGATGTCTCTGTAAGGCTGGAACCCAGGAGGAAAGTCTGGGCTGGGACTTGGTGGCCCTTGAGTATCTTTAGAGCCATGGCTTAGAGGAGGGAACAAGCAAAAGACTGCACATAGGTAGGAGATGCCTGCCCCAATGGCGGGACCCTTAACAGGAAGGAAGGAAGAAGAAGCATTAGCAAAGGGACTGGGAGAGAGCCTCTTCTGGGGTAGGGAAGGGCACGAGTGTCTCAGCCATTTGTGCTGCTACAGAAATGGTACAGGCTTGGTAATTTGAAAGAAAGGACATTTGTTCTCTCAGTTCTGGAGGCTGGGAAGCCCAAGATCATGGTCCCTGTAGGTTAGGCCAGGGTCTGTCAGCTTCCAAGATAGTGTCTTGAAGGCAGCACCCTTAGAGGGAACCATGCTGTCTTTGCTTGGCAGGAGATGAGAGGAGGAAGGAGCTATTGGCCACATGTCCCTGGCTGGTGTGATAGGATAAAAAACTGACCCTGCCTTTGGCCATTTGGAGGTCACTCATTAGTGACCTTCATGACAGAGCACTTCAGATGGGCTCATTTGGTCCTTACAGCCACTATGTGATCGGGGACCATCACTACCAGCATCTCACACCTGAAGACACACAGAGGGGCTCAGAAACACAGCTCAGGCCACACAGCAGGCATCTAGGCAGGGGCTCTATAGGGTCTGCCACCGGACCTCTGCCTACCAGACAGTTAACAGGCCTGGGATCCAGGTGAGTGGACTAGGAAAGGTTCTAGCTGGCCCTGCTCAGCGAGCTGGAAAAGGTTTGGCCCACAGCTGACACCTGGGTTCTGATTTTGATTCTGATGCTTCATTCAGTTGGAAATTCCAGGGTCAAGGATGAGAAAAGGGCTTGAAGGACAGAGTGGAAGGGAAAATTAATCAGCTAAGACATGAGGCGACTTCCAGGGAGACGAGGATTTGTCCCTTTGGGGCACTGAGGAGTGAGAGAGGAGACAGAAGTTGAAGTACCCATGCCTGCCCTCCAGGGCCGGGGGAAGTGAGGGAGGAGAGACCAGAGCTGTGAATAACTAAGGAGAAACCAAGTAGTTAGGGTGTGCACGGCTCCTGGGGACTACTGTCCAACCTGTGATGTCATCGGTCATAAACCTTGGCCTTCAGAGCCAGCTGTGTGCCTGGGACTAAGGGAGGGCTGCTCCCAGGGCCAGGAGGGACCGGATGGCTCTGTCAACCCTCTCTCAATTCTACCAGGGTCCCAAGCCACAGCACCCCTGCACTTTCCAACACGACCATTCTGGAGAAGGAAGTGGAGTAGGAGGGATGGTCTGAAGGGCTGGTAGTCTTCATCTAAGAAAGCCTGACCACACCTGAGACAGTTTGAGGAAGGTGGAGTGACCCAATCACCATCCCATGGTCAGCGTGGAGGAGAACAGGTCAGCCGTAGGCCAACTGGATAGTTTTACCCAGCCCTGGCCAGGGGCATTGCAGTGGGGGATCATGTGTATTGTGTAGTTAAGAGTAAGGTCAGATGTAAAGATGGAAAAATTTATATTTCTCCTTTTTGCCTCTCCGCCCCATGCCCGTAGTTCCCCGCCCCTGTGTTCCTAGGACGTACCTCATCCTGATTTGTTGACTTTGGTCTCGGCTCTGGTGTCCTTAGCACTCACCTCTGGAGGTTTGAACTCTAGCTCTGTGCATTGGCCTCTGGCCAGAGAACCCTCTAAGACCACCTACTTGGACACCTAAAGCACAGAGCCCAAGAGTGAGATGGATGATATATCAGTCAGGGTTTACCAGAGAAACAGATTTAACACAAGATATACAAATATACAACAAATTACCTATTTGGCTTACAATGGTCAGCTACAGGATTAGATGAGGAAGTCTGCACACTGGAGATTGAACAGCCCAGGCCTGGGGCCTGGAGCTCACCGCAAGTGTCTGTGCAAGTCCATATCAAGGTCTGTTGAGTCCGCGACGAAATGCTGATGAGTCTATGATGAAGTCCCAGGCGGAAGCCAAAGAGTCTGCACCGGAAGCCAGGAGACGACCAAGCTGAGGGTGAAGACTGGAGCTCCTCCTAAGAACTCAAACCCAGTCCTTCTTTTCTTTTAGTCTACCCACTCATGGGCTGGAGGTACAGCTCAGTGGGCTAAGTGCTTGCCGCTAAGCACTAGGGCCCTGAGTTCGATCCCTGGTCCCGGGGGAAAAAAAAAAAAAAAAGGGAACGGATGTTTCCTTCTTTAGTCTACCCACTCAGGGGAGGTGGGGGGGTGGTTCTCTACACCCACACCCTCTGTATGCCTTCCTCTTGCACAGGTCTAGAATGAATACAAATAAACACCTGGCTTCCTGCTGAGTCCCACATTTAACCTTTAAAGCTTCCCAAATTAACATAAACAACATCCCACAAGGGTAAGGGCATACCCTGTTTACCCCAAGATTTACAACTGCTGAGTTATTTAGTTAAACCTCTAGACTCCCCAAGTTGACACAATGTATCAACCATAACAGATGAACACTTCTCCAGAACATCATGGTGTGGTTGCTAACCAAAGGACCGCAAGCACTGGACAACCAAGACAATATGTATCCCCACAGTAATCCTGTACAAACATTGCAGAAGGGTGCTTTGCTTTGTTTTGTTCATGTTTCTCTGACCCCTGCTTCTCTCCCCTCACCTCAAGGAGACCTGAATCTCGGGTCTCCAGCTCAGGCCAGGCGTCAGAGACCACTAGGTACCAACAGGAAGCTGCTTCAAGATAGTGAGATGAGGTGTTGAGATGAGATGTTCTATGCAAAGGTATGCAGGGGCCCTAAGGGCCCAAGAGGAGAAGAAGGGCAGCATGACACATGAGGAAGAGGTCAGGAAATGACCAGCTGGGGCTGGGGGTATAGCTCAGTGGCATAAGCACTTGCCTGGCAAGTGCAAGGTCCTGAGTTCAATCCCCCATACCGGACAAAAAAAAAAAAAAAAAAAAAAAGGAAATGACCAGCTGGGGAACCCAGAGTGGTTGAACCCTCTTTCCTGAGCCTCTCAAAGCAAGGGTAACCCCCAGACCCTGCCCAAAGCACCTCAAGAACACAGTAGAAGCCATAGCATGCAAGACCTGGGAAACACAGGGGGCTGATGGGCTGGATGGGAACAGACAGCTCGACACTGACTACACTCTGCTATCTACCACCACCCAGACAGGTGTTCAGGCTAGAGTCTGAGATGATAGAAAGTAAATAAAGAAATGTGATTTTCTTCAGGCTTCTGGGCTAAGATTCAGATCTGCTATAAATGGATGGAAGAAAAACTAATGCAGGCATGGAAAGAAGAAGTTCTTTAAAATATTCCATGGGCTAATCCAGGAGTAGGCACCAATCTCAAGGCCTGGGTACTTCCCAAAGAAATGGTGAGTTTGGGTGGTTCTGCCATCAAGAGGTGCTGTATTAGGAAATCAATAACAACCTCCCCTGGATGGGACCCAGGCTTTGGGCCCTAGGGTCTGCGTGGGCCCAGGTGGTTGTGGGGCAAGAGGCTGGAAGACAATGCATGGAAGACTACCTAGTGTCCATCCTGACCCACCTGGAATCCTCTCTGCTCCCTTGGGTAAGTGAGAGCTGGCAAGCCACCCAAAGGAACTAATTACACCCAGGAGTAAATGCAGCATCCAGAATCGATCGCCTAATTCAACAGTCATCACCCACATCAGATACAACCAATCTGTGCAGCTGGGCTCACATGAAAACCAATTAAAATTATAGCAACCTCAAGGTCACTGCTCCGCTTCAGCCCTGTCACCATGATGAGTCTGTGTATTAGACTTGCAATTTTTTCCTGAGTGGTTGTTAATTTGCTTCAGCAGCCTGTGGGCAGATGAGAAGGGAAGAAACTACCTTCCATGGTCCCTGGGGCCAAAGAATCACCAGAAGCTGTCAACACAAAGACCTAAAAGGTGACCTAGGTCTCCCCACTACGGTTCCCTGGGTGGCCAGGCAAGGGCTGCCATCTCCTGAGTGTTGTGTGCACATGACGGCCCTTGTCCAACATTATCTGTAGCTCTCAGGATGACCCAAGACTTGGGCATATCCAAGAAGATATTGGGCTCATGAAGCCCACTTGGCACAGACTAGCTCACAGGTTGTCCCATCCCCAGGAGACCTTTTTTTTTTTTTTTGTGGTACTGGGGAGTTATTCCCCAGGAGACCTTATAATCTCTGTGTTGAAGATAGGGAAACTGAGGCAACTTCCCTTGGGCAAGGGGAGGGTAGTGAATTCTGAATTTTTGTGTTACCTACACCCAACCTTCACAGGGCAAAACCTCTTGCAGCATCCCCCTCACCAACCTACTTATAATCAATGGAGGAGGGCCATCTTTGGGTTGTTGCTAATGATGTCATTTAAGCCCCTTTCAAGCAAGGAGTGACTGGAGCTCCTGGCCTCCTGGAACTCAGAGCCCAGTGGGAAGGGGTTAGGTGTTAGTGTAGGGCACTAGAAGATTAGCCCAGCTGCTGGTGTGGACTATGCACCCAATAGTCTTTCATCAGGAAAATTAGCATTTATCACCTGTGTCTTAACACACGCTGAGGGATGCTTTTTGATTATTGACATTTATCGAACACTGACTTGCAGAGAGCCAGGCTTAGGGAGTTTACTCTAAAGGCCAATTCTTCCCGCAGTGACTGCTCCAAGGCTGAGCAAGCAGCTGCAGCTGTGGGGTGATTCCAGATCCAGGACAACTTGTTGGCTTCCTCCCTGGGTGGCTGGAGCTGTGACAAAGCATAAAACAAAAGGGAGATCATAGCACAGAGGGAGCACAGGCCTCCTCCTAGCCTCGGCTACATGCACACACAGCCTGCCTCTATCTTTCCCTCCTTCTGAGCCAAAACCCAATTCCTCTGCACCCTTGACTCAGCTGCCCAACATGATCTGAGCTTGTGCGTTAGCTTCAGGGAAGAGAGTAACAATCAAGCAAACTCCAAGGATTTCTATGAGGGATCAGAGACACAACACTAACATCCTGTACAGCCAGCAGCTTCTGCATGCTTGCTGTGTGGATGAAGACGCCCTTTAAATTTTCTGGAGACAGTAGTAATGGTGTCAAAATCATTCTCCTGAAAGAAGAAGGGCCTGGAGGGTGGGTGTGTGTGCGTGTGTGTGTGTGTGTGTGTTTTCAGATTGACTAAAAATGGAACACAAAATAAATCATGTCATCACAGTGGCTGGCCTGAGCAATGGATTCTGCCCTGTGGTGAATGAACTAATGGTCAACTTGTAACACCCCGCCGAACTGAGTCGGCATAGTTCTGGGTATGGAAGGCCCACCTGAGGACTGTTTTCAGCAGCACAAAAGAACTGGAGGGGAAGATGGTTCACTGTTGATTCTCCTGCAGAAGACTGTAATGCTGCTTTTCCTGATACTAACTCAGCTATTTTCATCATTGGAGGAGCTCAGGTCCTTACTGTAACTGAGGATGGCTTTGGTCCTTTTGGGGGTAGCTCTGTCCTTCCTTTGAGTGTCACTTTTTGGCTCCAGTGCAGATCTTTCATCCTGCTGGCACAGATCCTTCATCCCATTGGCATAGACTTTCTGGCTTCCACCACTGGCCTGTGGGCCTTCCCAGTGCAGATCCTTGGTACAGACCTGCATGAGACATTGTTGTGGGCTCTAGGCCTCCAGCTGGATTCATGGGGGACTCATGCCATCGACTCTAGGGTTTTAACTGGACTCATGCAGGACATTGCTATGGGATCTAGACCCTCAGCTGGGCCTGTAATGTGTGAACAGATCTCCCACACTCTTTTACATTTGACTATTTGGGTGAATATTATAAAATAATCTTATAAATTGTGTGTATTGAATTAAATCTATTCCCTTGTAAACCCTGATTACAACATGCACCTACCTCCACCCCAAAATGCAGGCACCCCCAAATTTCAGGTCTCTGAGGAAAGGTACCAGACAACTATCCTTGGATAAGAGTGGGAAGCATTCAAAGAGACACAGCATTCATCTATGCAAGACTCAGATATGACATGGATATTAGAGTTAATGTAACTGCAATCAATATGCTAAGGAAGCTCAGGGAAAAAGTAGACAGCCTGAGAAAGTAGATGGGAAATTCACATGGAGAGATGGGAAACCAATGAACGAACAAAAAGGAAACACTAGAAATAAAGCCCACAGTCACAAAAATGAAGACTGCTTCCAAAAGGTGCTTCAGAAGACCCACACAGCCTGGGAGAGAAGCCAAACCTGATACAGGGCAATAGCAAATTCTCAATACAAAACCCAGGGAGACAAAGCATTGGAAAAAGAACTATGAGATAATATCAAAGACATAACACATGTCCAATTGGAATACTATTAATAGGAGAAAGAATATAACAGACATATATGAAATAATAATGGGAAAGAGAATTTCAGAGCTAATGAGATGCTTAAACACAGGCAGAAATCTCAGAGAATACTAAACACAAACACCACACACACACGCGCACACACACACACACACACACACACACACACACAGTTCTTTTACTCATTACAAAAGAGTAATGTGATATACTTCCTCAGTAGATCATATTAAACCTACAGAGAACAAGAACGAAGGCAAATCATTGAAGCAACCAGAGGAATAGATATGTACAGCACAAGGATTAAAAGCTACTATGGATTTCTCACCAGATGCTATGCAAGCAAGAAGAATGTGGTGTAAAATTTCTGTATTGAAATTTTAAAACAGAAAATAAGAATTCTAATTTTAGCAAAATTATCCTTTAATGGTGAAAGAGAAATATCTTCTCAATGGAGAGAAATACACACAAAAAAGAAGGAAAGAGAAAGAAAAAGAAAGAAAGGAAAGAAAAGAAAGAAAGAAAGAAAGAAAGAAAGAAAGAAAGAAAGAAAGAAAGAAAGAAAAAAAGCTGCAGAAAATTCAGCAGCAGACCTGCCCTATAAGGAGTGTTTTAAAGAAGTTCTTTAGCCAGGAAAAAATGTTATAGGTCAGAAGCTTGGGATTACATAGAGAAAGGAAGATAACAGAAATAAATAAACATAAAGTAAAATATCTTATTTTATTATTCTTAAGTGACCAAAAAGAAAACTCACCTTAATATACTTAAATGAGAGAAAGCATACAAAGTATGCTCTCAGACTATAGTGATTAATCTACCAATAAAAAGAATAGTTGTAAAATGCCCAAATATTTGAAATCAAACAATATACTTATAAATAACCATATGTAAAAAAGGAAGTCTCAAAAGAAACTGAAAATACTTTGAACCAGTTAAAATGAAAATAATCTTCTCAAGGTTTGTGGTGGAGGCTAAGCAGTACTTACAGGGAAATTTATATTATTAAATGACTATGTTAAAAAGAGGAAAGATCTAACATCAGTAAGTTTGATTTCTAATTTTATTTTTTTTATTTAAAAAAAATAAAAGCACAGAAACGTATTAACAAACAGACACAAAGTAGCATAAAAAATAGTACAATCAAAACTGATTTACAGACAAGGTGACATGGACTCAACAATGGTTGTTGCTTTACCTATTGATATCTTCGAAGTGTATATACATGAACACAGATACAGACATGCAAAATTGGTCAATTAATCATCTCAACAACAGAAAAACACAACAAAAAACCAAAGACAAAAAAAAATAAAATAAAATAAATAAGTAAAATAAAGTAAAAAAGAACCCCAACAATAGTTGCTGCTTTGCATATTCATATCTTCGAGGTGTGTGCTCAGGATAACACATACAGACATACAAGATTGATCGAATAACCCGTCATCAATTATTCCTTAGCATTAAGTGATATAATACAATAGTAGAACCATGTTAGCCCTCCTCCACATATGTATATACATATATACATACATACATTTTTGCCTCTTTCTTTTCTCCTTTCCCTCGTCCCATCTGTTCTTTGCTTTAGAACAGATTATCTCCGTGTCTCTTAGTTTATATTCCCACTCTCGGGTTCTTACATCAGTGATACAATACGTTGCCTGCACATGTACTGCTGATTTATTTCACTTATGAGTATATACTCCAGTTTTGACCACTTGCCTACAAAGTCCCCAAAACTTTCTTTCTTTATAGCTGAATAATATTCCATTATATAAAAATGTCACAATTTTTTAATCCAGCCTTCTGTGGATGGACACTTGGATTGCTTCCACATTTTAGCTATTACAAATTGTGCTGCTAT
Organism: Dinomys branickii; assembly: GCA_004027595.1. Taxonomy (NCBI): domain Eukaryota; kingdom Metazoa; phylum Chordata; class Mammalia; order Rodentia; family Dinomyidae; genus Dinomys; species Dinomys branickii. The sequence continues at coordinate 465 of PVLD010016773.1, read as the reverse complement.
AAACATGGGTGCACATATATTAGAGTGATATGATGTTTTCAGATCTTCTGGGAAAATACCCAGAAGGGGAATAGCTGGTTTGAATGGAACCTCTAGACCTAGTTTGCCGAGAAATCTCCAAACGGCTCTCCACAGTGGTTGCACCAGTCTGCATTCCCACCAGCAGTGTAATAGAGTCCCTATTTCTCCACAGCCTCGCCAGCATCTGTTACTGGATGACTTTTTCATACTGGCCAGTCTTACTGGGGTGAGATGAAATCTCGATGTTGTTTTTATTTGCATTTCTCAAATGACTAGGATGTAGAACATTTTCTCATATATTTATTTGCCATTTGTATTTCTTTATCTGAGAAGTGTGTATTCATCTCAGATGCCCATTTCTGGATTGGGTCTTTGAATTTGGACATGTACATGTTTTTTAGTTCTTTGTATGTTGTAGAAAGCAGTCCTTTGTCTGAGGGACAG
>PVLD010016772.1:28579-44032 GCA_004027595.1 Dinomys branickii | reverse complement strand
TGTGGCCCTGGGGATGTGGAGCTTCCTGTTGTAGGGTGTTGAGAGAAGGGAGCATGGAATCACATGGTGGTGAACCTTTCATCACCACGGTCACCTATGAGCCTGCTCTGTGCGATGGCCATTCACCCAGGATCATGCAGAAGGCCCTGGTGCTCAGAATCTTAAGTGACTTGCCCTGTGAACAGTATTACATGAAATCACCTAATCCCAGGTTTTCTCGTGACAGTATTAACCCTAAGGATGCCTGCCATCATGCTGTGTACCTGGCCTCCACAGCCTGCCTAGAAGTGGGACCCCTCCCCCTACAGGGGGGTGAGGCTCAGTCACGCTCATCACCTCCCCACCCGAGGTCTCAGTCTTGAGCTGTCAGTCCCAACTCTGGCCAAAGACAGAGGTTCCTCCAGAGACAGGGCGGCAGGCGGTTCCGAGGAGGACCCTGGGCGGGAGATGGCCGCTGTGCAGCCCCCGGCTGTCTTGCTGGGCCCGGTTATCATCTGAGGTTTATTTGGACTGACCCTGGACCCACACAACCCTCCACGTCTCCGGGGCCCTCAAACAGTTTCATGTAGTTTAATGTGGCCCCACATGGACTCAGAGTAAGAGCTGTTTATAGATGAAGCCGCATTTAATGCTTCAGATAAAGCAATGCTTGTTTTCAAGGTTACCAAGGCGCATATCCATGCAGATGTGCTTTGGTCTGTTACAGACCAGAAACTACAAGTTGTGATTTCTCATTTTTTTCCTCAGAAAACATTTCTATTTACCTAAACACAGTTAATATGTAAATAACACACATATACTCATTTGTGGAGTGCTGTTATTCAATGCGTAAAGGCCCTACCACTTGCATTAATATTCTATGGATATCGAAATATCTACTAATATTTTGTTGCAAAGTGAATGGTACAACTGAAGGATGTGTGGTTGTTAAAACTTACAGATATGGTCTTTACTAACAGTGAGTCATGTGTTGTTCACACAAGACCGTCTAAGACTTCCTTCTTCAAAGCAAAGATGTGCTGAGTCCAGCAACCCGCTGCCTGGTTTTCCCTGACCCATTACAAGGTTTTAGGCACCTACTAATACGGTAGTCAGAGCTTTGTAGGTCTGAAGGCAGGCGAACACAAAGACAAAGACATGGCTGGAAGCAAATGGGGAAAACAGAAGTAAAAAATGACACAAATTGTTTAATTTGCTGCCATTTATATACTATATAAATTTTACATGCTGTATATTTACAGTGGGGCAAGTGCTTTTTTAATCTTTAAAAAAACAAAGATCAAACTTTAGACATCTCTGAACAACACAAACTGTATAAACCATACAGATTATTCAGATAGAAACTGTATTAAATACAGTTTTCCCCACTCCGTCTCCTGATGCAGGACCAGTGAATTATAAGTGTATCACAGTTTGATAGCATATCCATATTAAAAATAAAATCACAGTATGATTTTGTCTGTAACTAGAAACTTTAAGGGACCAAGCTGACAACTCAGACTCCAATATCATACAGTTGACGAGACACAGTATAAAAAAGTGTTATGTAATAAAAACATACTGTAAGCTTTACAAATAATGTTTGGATTATACATTCATAATGTGTGAATACTCATCATAACTGGTAAGTTGATTGGAATAGTTCCACAAAGTTCAAAAACAGAACTTGTCTATAAAATACATTTTCAAATCTTGAATACAACTAAAATATGAAGCAAATTAGTTTCTAGTATCAGACATTACAGAAAACAGACTGCCCTCAAAGTCTAGTTGAGAGCTTGTAAATTTTTAAATAAGTCTTTAAATTAAATACACGCACTGTCAGTTTGTACTTTTAATAATTCCATGGTTTCCCGGTTGGTCTTGCACCATCAGATGTCTAACTTGGAGGAACATTACATGAAATACAAGTAATCAACCTGAGTCTGTAATTAAGCAGCATTTGAGATGTTCTATTCCAGGGCATTATTTTCAATGTGATTTATATACACTGTATTTTACAATGGTCAGCAGTTGTAGAAAGTGTTCATCCTTTTGGAATAAGGGCAATTAAGAAAAGGTAAAAACTAAAAAAAAAAAAAAACAAAAAAAAACCACATGGTAAAATCTGTACAGTATTTACTAAAGAAGCACCACGCAGATTTGAACAAATTTATGTTTATAATTTAAGCTGAGTTGGCATGGCTTCTGTGGAACATGTTGAATCTGAAAGACAAGAGGCGCAGGCATTAGTCAAAGGTGGAGGCCCAGGAAGCCAGGCTCCCCTTTCTGCACCACCCTGTCCATGGGTCGCTTTGGTCTTTGGGAAGCTCTTTTCCCTTGAAAACATCACTGCTTTCCTCAATGGCAGTAGAACCCGGTATGCCAGGCAGCTGCAGAGCACCCCTTGCAGGCCTGGCCAGGGAGGCGCCCTCTGCTGGGCCCAGCTACAACTGCCCAGCCCAACCTCAACTGTGGCTATTCCTTCTCAATCCTTAGATCCGCTTTTACTCTGCAAGAATTTAAATCCTTAGGCTTACAGCATCCCCTGAGGACACACAGATAAAGCATGTTAATTAACTGCACACTGATCTTCCATAGACAATTCACCTTGAAGTCCATTTAAAATCACCCTTGCTGATTGGCTATGAGACACATAAGGTCAATCTCCTTTAACGGACTAAATGGTTCACCACCCCCTTCACCTCCCAAGTGCGTGGCCTGAAACACCAGTCTCTGCCTCCCAGGACCACAGAACACAAGGGATTCAGACACAGCCTCCATACCACAAAGGTTCCTTTCTAAGTCACCTGGACCTCTTCCCAACAGAGAAACCCTGTCAGGTGAGGGGTGTGGCCCAGCCTCAGCGTGAGCGCTAGGCCTTGGTGCTCAGCCCTTGGAGTGGGCTGTGCTGTTGGGCTGGGGACATGGGCCTCTCATCCCTGATGCTTATCTGCTGACTGCTGGTTCTGACAGTGGGAGCCCTGCTGGCTTCTCCAGGCAGGGAGCGGGGAGGAAACAGCCACCACCCTCCCCTTGCCAAGGCTGCCCTAGTCCTGCAAAGTGGATGGGGAAAGAGGTCTCTGCGTTCTCCAGTGCTGGCTAGGAGCTCAGCGTCCCCTCCCCCTCCCCGCCCTGCTGCTGTTTCCACAGCTCCACCCTAGGCCTTAGGTTTGCCTCAGAATTTAAATGCATTTCTCTGTTTCCCCTCAGTGCTTGTATAAAGAAGAAAATTGATAGGAAAGTGCTTACCATAACTAGTGAATGTTTTGTTTTGAGGCCAAGTTTTCATTCACCTGGAAAGCAAAGGTTAGGAAATATTTTAATGACTCTGTACAATCTGTGCTGTGTGTATGCATTAAGTGGTTACAGCTAGACTTAGTTTTCCTGTAGTTTTCTTAGTTTTCCTTTAACACTGGCTGCCTGCACTCAGTCCCACATCAGGCTGAGCAAGCACAGGCTGACACAACCACTGCTGCAAGTGTCCTCTTGAAAGCAAAACAAGCTCCCATGGCGCTGGAGGGCTGCTGGTCCCCATGGAAGATGCCTGGAGAGGCAGGCCCTACGGAACAGGCCACGCCTGCCCCATCACACTGCTGAGTTCTCACTCAGGGATGCAACAGACTTCAGGCCACGCCAAGGAAATGAACCAGATTTGAATGGAGCCAGAGGTCAGGAGTTTGGAGAGAAAGGTGAGAGGTCAAAGTTCAGGACACAGGGACACAAGGGCACGGGAGATGACAGTGTCAGCTCTCAGCCAGGGCCCCTCTCAGGAGGCCTATAGTCCACAGAAGTGCTGGCTGAAAACCAGTCAGCAGTGCCCATGGACTGGGGACAGGATCGGCTACCACTCAGACACAACCTGACTACAGCACCTGCAGTGGACAAATGGACTCATCCCAGAATGCCATGCCAACACCAAGTAGGGTGACATGCTGTCCCCAGATCAGCAGTCTCTGGGACTTGACCTGCCCTGCCAGGATGAAAGATTCTGATAATGTCGGGACCCTGCCCAACATGCTGACCAAATCCATCTCAATATCTGATCCTCAGGTACCACATGGAGCTGAGAAAGACCAATTTCCTCCAGCAAATCACTGAAATGTTAATGTGAAGAGCAAATGCCACGTTGCTTCCCTCCAGTCCTGGCAGCAGCGGTGCCTGTCTGTACCCCGTGGTGGTCTCAGCATTTCTCAGGCCTGCTTCTCTTCACACCCACAACAACTGCACCCAGACCAGAGGCCACAAGAAGGCACGGCCTGCCCCTGCCTGGGCCTCCCCAAGAGCACACGTCAGCCAAGCTGAGGACCCAAAAGGCCCCAGGGCAGCCAAGGTGGTATCAAAATCCCTGCAATGATGTGTGTGGTCTTTACACATCAAAGTCACCCTCAGTGTCTGGGGCAGGGCCCGGCAAACTCTTTTCTGTGAAGGGCAGGTGACAAACACTGAGAGTGTGGCGGGCTGTGCATCTCGGCTGCGACTGCTCACCTGTCAAGAGCGCCAGCCACACGCAGACCACTGGCTGTACTTCAGCCAAAGTCTACAGACACTGACGTGAAATTCACACATTGTTTGGGTGAAACACACACAGTACTTACTACTCCTCTTCGGGAGTTTTGAAAACATGAGAGCCATTTTTAACTCACAGGTGATGTGAGACAGGTGCGGGGCTGGCTTTGGCCTTCGAGAAGCAGCTGGCCAACCTGGGCCCCAGGCCCCGACCCCTGTCACTTTCATTCTTAACAAGCTTCTCAGGGCTCCTCAGATACCCACGGGAACAGGGTTCCTCAGATACCCACGGGAACCAGTCAGAAAGGGGGAGGGGCTGTCCAAGGCAATCAAAGCACAAAGAGCTGCTAAATTAAGAGAAGACACAGTCTACACACAAGAATCCAAGACGCCCAGTAGCCTGGCATGAGACAGCGATGCCAGCACCTCAAAGGCATCACTGGTGGAGGTGGCCGCTAACATTTCTAATGGCCCATGTCGTCAAATTACAAGTTAGGATATACTCTGGGCACTTTAAGGAATCGGGAGAGTAGAGCAGTGCAAAAGCATCGCTACCAACAATGCTTGAAAACCAAACACGCTCTGCCTGGCGAGCAAATACTCAGACCCCCAGAGTGCCACAAATCCCAGTTCCACGTAGCCATCCCTCAGTGCCAACGGCGCAGTGTCAGGTTCCCGAACCACACAGGGAAAGCGAGTCACACAGGGCTTGTGAGTCGAGGGGGCCGAGGCAGGAGCCTGTGTTACTCCAGCGCCCTTTCAAGGCACTTGAGGTTCCATCTCCATGCGTTAGTCACCATTTCCAAAAAAACTTATCAAGTGTATTCTCTTCTCAATTCCAAGATTGCCTCTTACCCTGGCCGTACTCCAACAGGTGGCACCTGTCGGCCCTGCTCTCCATCCTTAAATGCTTATTTTTCTTTCGGAAAGGTCCATTGCCCTCCACAGCCAGGCCATTCGCAAGCAGGAAGCTGCCCTCAGGTCTCCGGAAATGGTGGACAGTTTCATAGCTCGAGGCCTTTGGTGAGTGCAGTCCTGGTTCCTTTGCAGAGTCTTCTGATTTCCCTGAGTGTCTCTTCTTTTTCTTTTTCTTCTTTTTGTGTCTGTGGAGGTCAGCGTCAGAGTACACTGCCGGAAGATCTGGATCCAGCTGATGCCTGAAGAAGCAGAATCCAGAAATTAGCAACCCAAACACCAGCCCCACCTCAGATAAGACCAGGCACTATTACGACCACTTTACTGAGGACGCTCAATGTACAGGCACAGGTAAATGCTCATCTAGTTAAAAATGGGTTCTCTACTTTCAGCTATGGTAACTTTGAAAGCCCAGAGTCATAAATTCAACAACTTCAACTGCACCCAACTCCCCCACCACAGCCTCTGTATTCAGGAGATGGGGCTCTCAGCCAGGACATGGCCAGGAAGACTTAAGTGACATCTCCTGAAATCAGTGGCTGAAAGAAGGGGGGGAAAAAAAAAAAAAAAACAAAAAAACAGAACATTACACCATGAGTCTCAGGCACAGAGGATGGAGAGACTTGTCATTTGATTTCCCTTCTCCTGAAAATAACCTATTTACATATGGCTTTGGCAATCTTTTGCTAGGGTTTTTAATTTATTTATGTATGTCCTTATTTTTGGTACTGGGAATCAAACTCAGGACCGTGCTATTGAGCTGTATCCCCAGCGCTAGGATTTTTTTATTTTAAAAGAAGTCAACTGGACTACATAGTAATTCTATTTCTGCTCACTCACCTTGTCAAGAACCAGTCGGTTTCAAGACAGCTGCCAGAGCACTTGCCTTATAGGGACAAGGCTCTAGGTTTCATCCCAAGCCCCTCCAAAACAAAAAAATTAACCTATTTAGCATTTTAAAAATATAAAACAATTTAGGCTTCATATTGAGAGTTAGAGACAAGGCCAAGAAAATAAATGATGCCCAGGCAGGCAAATATCAACAGAAACATGCTCTCCCATTTTCTGCCAACCGTGTGGTCACTAAATTTGAAAGCAATATAACAGAAAGGAAAGTGTGACTACACCTGATAACCGATCCTGAAGTCACAGATCCCCAAGTTACTTCTACAGAACTCACCTTTACTCCTAGGAGAGTTACAGAGCATTAACCGAGAAGGGCGAAGTGGGACATTCTATGATACATGAAGTAAGACCGAGCTTAAAAGCTGGACCATTTCAGAAACGTAGAAAACAGTGAAGTCTCAGCACCCTCCGAGAGGAGGAATTCAGACCCCGCTGGCAGAGCCCACCCTCACCTGTAGTCTCGCTCTTGGTGTTTGTCTTTAGATTTCTTTTTCTTCTTTGATTTTTTACGCTTCTTCGCCTTAGGTTCCTCCAGGTCTTTCGGCAGGCTCCTGTGGGCTTTCTTCTCCACGTGACTGTCATTACTTTCTGCGCTCTCGTACCTGCGTTTGCGTGACTTCGTGCTTTCATGTTCATGAAAACGATCCGAGAGGCCACAGCCACTGTCGTTGGCTCCGAAGGCAGCCTTCTCCTGGAGGTAGCGCTCAGAGTGCAGAGGGAAAGAGGACACGGCTCCTGTGCGTGGCCCATGGAACAGGGTCCGCTCCCGCACCCGGGCAGGTGGCTCCCAGCCCTTCCTGGCCCGGGAGGAGTCCTTGTGTGGCCGCTTCATACTGGGCTCCCTGACTGCGTAGGGGGTGTACCTGTCGGGGTAGTACCTGCACCTGTCCCACCGCATCTTCTCGGGGTAGTGCTTCTCCCGGAGCCAGGCATGCTCATTGTCCGAGTGGTGGTATCGGCTCCGGTCCTGGTCAGCCCCGCCCCTGCTTCGTGAGTGGTGGTAGCTGTATCTGCTCAGACTGCGGTGCTCGCCAGGGCTGACTCTCTCACCATAGCACAGAAGGTGCTGGCTCCCGTTGCAGTGCTCCATGGCGTGGCACTCCTGCTTGCTGTGCTTTCTGGTGTAGGCACGTCGCTTCTTGTGACAATGGTCCTCAGTCCTGCTCCGACTCCGACTCCTACTTTTCTGCACATGTTCCCCACTGGAGGAGCGGTCTCGACGGTTACGGTAATGTCCTCGGTCAACTCTTCTAAGGCTGCTGATTTTCTCTTTAACTGGAGCACGATCTGGAGCTTTCCGGGTGGCCTTACCTTCGCTGCACCTCTCCCCCAGACTGCGCTCAGGGCCCCCTTCAGAATGGGCACCTGTGGTCCTATGCAGCGGAGCAGAGGGCAGCACGACGGCAGAGACACCTGTGCTCCGGGACGGGGCCTCTGCGTCACCACACTTGTCTCTGCTGAGGTAAACTGAGAGCTCGTGCTCACATCCACCTTCCAAATGTGCGGAGGGAGCCGAGCTCAGCTTCTCTGCTGTTTTTGCTGGACCAGAATCCTGCAGGCTCTCAATTAACAACCCTTTGACCTCTTGGGGGGTTCCACTTCCTTCGTGTGTTAAGTTCCCAGCATCACAGAGTTCAGGAAGTGGATCATCCCCCGTGCTCGTCTTGTTGGTGTTAGAAAGGTTGCTTACAACGGGTAAAGACTCATCAGACGTGGCTGAACTGTTTTCTGAGACGACTTCTTTGGTAGATTTGAAGGTGCTATCAGGGGACAGCAAAGCCTTCTTAAACTTGCTGCACAGACTTGTGATCGGGTCCAGTTTCTCATGGGAACTAGCAGTGGCAGCGGCACTGCTAGTCTCAAGCTCTGCAGCAAGGTCCTCTGATGGACTTCTCTCTGTTCCAGGTGGACTGCATCCCCGCCAAAAGAGAGAGACAAGCCAATTGTTAGCACGACTGATACCTAGGTTTCATCATGGCTTACATTTACTAAATATTTTATCACTTTAAATATAGTTGGCTATAAGCCACTATCAGGCTGTCTTCTCTGGACACCAAGTTTTCTCTTTATTAAATAAAGTAAAAATTTTATCAACCCTATTTTTCAGCAACAATAATTCTATAGATCTATACTTCTGTTTCCAGATATATTTCTAATTCTTAAGAAGTAAGTCTAAACAAGCCAAATGAGGATGGGCTGATAACTCTTCTGGTCTACATCTTTCTCTTGGAGCCTCAGTTACAGCAGTTATTTCCAATCAGAGCCAAAAGCTCCTTCATTTATGGACAGTGGACACACTAAAGCTCTGGGAAAACCTTCTGTAGTAAATGTCCCCTCCCCTTGGCAGCTGAAAAGCTTCTGATGCACTCTTAAGGTTCGCTGAAAGTTGCAGGAAAGAATTAAACACCTACCGTGCAGTAGGAAAGAAACAAGGGGAAATCCCTGTGCAAAAGGCAGCACATCCCAGACGTTCTATCTTAAGGTAAAGTGGGACCTCGTGTCCTCTGCCTCTCCGTTCTTCTTAAACAATTCCACGCTCCTAACTCTGCTCTCCGGGGATCTGGGGTTGCCACAGCGCCATGGAGGAAGGCTCCTCCCTTCACGTCCTCACATCCATGGGGGTGAAAATTCCAGTTATATTACTGCCGCAGTTTTCACAGACACTACACCTCCAGGAATCTAACACTGGTGCAACTGAGAGTCAGTCACACTGTGATGTGGCTGGGACCTCACCACGCGTCATTCACCACCACACCAGGACAGCCCTGCTGACAAATGTGGACGCAGTGTCTATGTGGAATGGTCACACAGACACCTGCAGGCGGGCAGCAGCCACCACCTGATGCCTTGTGTCCTACAGCAGTAGTTTCACCTGCAGTTTCCCCATGAGGCCACAGCGGCTGCGCTTCAGGTTTCTGTCCTCTTATTTCTGAGTTACACTACACCTGCACCAATCTATTGATTTTTCTTAAAACTGAATGCAAGGACAAATATTCTCTATGAATTTAATTTCACATTTCTAGAGTGTCCCTTACCACATCTTTGTTCTACAGCAGTGCTGGCACCCCTCTAAACTCACCAACTCATTCATTGCTGAAAAGGCGATATGAGAAGGCATGTGGACTCGGATGCAGACATGTGCACAGGCGCTGCTGGCCAGAGCCAGCGACGCAGAAGAGAACGACAAGCAGTCGTAGGCTGTTTTCTAACTCTTCTCAAAGGCAAATTAACACACCCTATAGACTATTTCTCAAATCATCTGGAGGCTCAGGATGTTCACAGTAACACTTTTACAGAGGTAAAAAGCTAACACATCCACTCACTGTTGGGATTTTATACTGTGAAGTTCACTTCCTCCTAATTTATTCCTACTTTACCTTGTTTCATCTGTTGAGCTTTTTACTTTGTTGCTAAGTTTGAAGGTCTCTAAGATTTTGTCTTCCGGAAGAGAAGGCAAGGAAGCAGGTATTAACTACAATAAAAAACAAAGACATATCACCAACAGCTGTGAGCTTCGTGCTGACTGAAATCTGGCAGAGTGAATGGGCCACGGATGAGGCTCAAAGCCAAGCCTCCCCCAACCAACTCACCGCTCCAGGAAGACCATTTGCTTTAGAAAAGGGGTTTTCTGAGTGTAAAGCAGGCTGGACTTGGCAACTGGCACCCTCGAATGACAGGCCGTTTTCCTTTGGGTCACTGTCTGTACTATTAGCACCATTTAGACTGGCAGGTTCTTGAAGCTCGTGTGATGGGGCCTCCTCATCTTCAGCTTCATGGCCAGCAGAGTGAGCTGTGGCCATCCTGCCCATGCCGTTCTCCTTGGCCAGGCCCTTGGACTCTTCGTCAGACTCTTCAGATGACTCTGCACCGTAGGGGACCAGCACACTGGAGCTCACCTTGGATTTCCCATTCATCACTGGCTTGGAGCACGACTCACTTGGGGAGAGTGGCTTTGCTACTTTACTAGAAACTGATATTATGGATGCATTCGAGGTAGACTGTATCGCAGAACAGTTGGTGACAGTAGAAGGAGGAACAGGCTTGTTAGGGGCCTCCAAGGAATTGCTATGATGGTTAGGCTGAGATTGAGTTTGGCGAACAGGCAACTTGTTATGAATACTGATGGTGATTTTTTGTTTCTTAGGGTGTTCTGGAATCACAGAGGGTCTGTTAACTGACCAGTTTTGAACAGAAGTAGAAGTATTAACAGGACTAGCCCTGCTGACACTGGGATTGCCATTAGGACTGGACATGGAACTGCTTGGTGTGTCTTTCAGTGGCCCGGTCCCATTTAAGTGAGGTGAATTCTGCAAGGAAGAAAGCCACAGCCAGGTCAGCACTCCAGAACCGGGGTCTGCTCCAGCCAGCGGCCTTCCCACTTTGGTCTTGTGAGTGACAGGTCACACAGATATGAATGATGCCCTTTCCTTTCACTGCTCTACCCATGTGCACCTTTCAAGGCCCTAATTTTCTGGTAATTAATCCACACAAATGACAAACATGTCCGTCAGAACACAACCCTCCTGGCACAGGTTCACATATGTTCTCCTTAGCTGGCTTCCTGGGAGGCCACCACTGCACAGACAGAAGGCCGGCCAGCTTGCTGGCCTCAAGCAAGGGAGAAAGCACATGGGCAGAAGGAAAGGCCGCTTCAGGCACTGCATGTGGGGTTACGACTGCCTGTCACCACCCAGTGGTGTCTCAGCATTCTACTCATGCAGCTCTGTTGCTCTGGGTTCCATTACTACCACTGAATCTCTGTGACAACATAGGTGGTAGCTGGTTCACAAATAGTGTTTGGCCTGTCGGTGTTTTCTTAAATATCTGAATTAGCTGCTGTCTTTACAAAAACCAAACAATTCTTAAATGGTCCATTACAGCTGCCCCTTTCCCTATGCACATACTTTCTAATCTGCCTGTCTCCAGATGTCACTCTGAAGCAGAGCTCAACTCAAGCTGGCTCTCAGCCCAGCTCACAAGGGCATTTAACTGAAACAGAGCCCAATGTCTACCAAGAAAAAGCATTCAACTAGATCATCTGATAGTTCAAACCAAACTCAAACTGAAAATGTATAAAACCTGAGAGGAGCAGTGACCTAATGTAGTTCAAGCTGCAGATGGCCTGGGCATGGGGTCCTGGGGAGTCTGGAGGGCAGGGCCCACCCTGCAGACCACTTCAGGCCTCTTAGCAACACAGGCACATGAGCATGATCACACCCTTGGGAACAGCAGATAGAAAGAGGGCACACTCCTAAGATGGCTACATAGACATGAAGTGTCCTAGTAACACGATCACTTTCCTGTCTAACTTGAGTTACAAACTCACCTATCTGACAAGAGTAGAGTCCAAGTCCACAGTGGGTGCCAACCTTTAGATATACTCACACTAGATGTTCCTTTCAATCACTCTGTTCACACTGAGATTCGTGTATATTTAATATTTTGAATTAAAGGGCTGCATAAACTTTTTTGCCAAGAAACACAGGTATAGACAGGGCATGACAACCACTGCAATGCTAGCCTGAGGGTTTGAGGATAGACCTCACAGTGAAGCAAAAATCAAACGCCACTTCTAAAGTGTTACCTTCATCGTATGAGAGGGAAGCTGTGGGCCAATAAAACCGGGTGTGGCCTGCTTGTTGGTGACAACCCGCTGACTGGTGACGGGGCGGGGAGAGGACTGGCCAGGGCTGAGGGTGGAATGAGTAAGTTCACCTCCATTTTTCACATCATGGGACCTGGGGACAAAGAATGAGAGGGCTTAGGATGATGGACTTACAAACTCAGTCCTGAAAGACACCGACGGCAAAGATACTGCTTCTCAGTCAGTCTGCACAGAGCCATACAATGCATTAGCTCCTTTAGGGCTGTTGGTCAGTGTTGGGGTGCTCAGCTCAGGACACAAAGGTGGCTGGGTAAAGAACACATCCTCTGTATTCTGAGGATGCTGCTATCAGAAGCATATTTTTTTGTTGTTTGTATTTTTAAATTAAAAAGATATACCATTGTAGAAAATCTATAGTGTCCAGAAAAATATGGAAAGAACACGTCGCCCCTCAGAGATGGGACTGCCTTGACTGGGACAGATCAGCCCCTTTCTTTCCCCCAACACCAGTGTGTTGAACTGCTTTCCTTCCGTGTACACTCAGCACTTTCCCAAAGCATTAAAGAAAAGGTTTATAACAGTCACTCTTAGCAGGCGATGGGCAACTGAGCAAGACACTATCTCAAAAAAAGAAAAGAAAAAATCACTCTTAACAAGTTACTGCATAAATTTTCAACACATCATTCTGCCATTGATGAACATTTTAGGGTATTCTTAACCTTAAGCTACCATACTTAAAAGGGACACCTTGGGGCCTGGGTCATGGTTCAGTGGTAGCAACTGCCTCGCTTGCTAATGGCTCTGGGTTCTATTCCCAGCATAGAAAAAAAAAAAAAAAAAAAAAATGGGTGAAAGACACCATGGTGTACACATCAGATTTTTTTTTCCAGAAGTGGAATTGTAAGTCAGCTTGCAGCTACAGGAGAATCAGCCCAACTGCTGGTCCCAGCCCAGGCTGATGCCTAACCAGCACTGTGCTCAGCACTGGGGAGCTGCTGGGTGGGACCATTCAGGGTGCTCAGAGCGCCGTTCCCGAGCCCTCCACCGGGGCCTCCAATTTCTCAGGTCTGGTCCGTCTGCCGCCAGCAAGGTACCACCCACCTGCCTCAGCTGTCATCTTTCCCTTCCTCTTCATCTGTCAGCACTGAGTGCCGAAGAGCTGGAAGCTAATGCAAGTTCATAATCCACACTCAGAAGTGGCCTCCTGACTCTCCACGCATGCATCAGGGTAAACCTTAAACTCTGGTTTTTAAAAAATAACTCAAAACTGATTTGAATGTGGGTGAGATGAAAAGAAATGACATTACAGGAAATGTGGTAACTTGTTTTCATGACAATACCTGATGTAGAAGAGCACATATGCTTGTTGGCTGAGTACCGATCTAATATCACTAGTAGATACGATGGAGTCATTCATTTGATACCACAGGCCGTTGCTAGCCTGCAAAAGACAGGCGGTAAGAGGGAAAGATTAGATTTCATCAAATTAACAAGGACAGAATAAAAAGAGTAAGAAAAAGAAACATTCACACTTTAATTGTAAAACTCCCCACCTTCCCCCCGAAGAATGCTAGTGCTTGCTGTCTTACAGAGTCTATGTAAAAGCAATAGCAAAATGCACACAGCTTACTTTTATGTAACAGAAGTAATGACCCGCATGGCAGTTAAATCCAGTGTGGACCAGCACTGCATACAAAACATAAATAATGGGTTCTCCATTTGGCTGAGACATGTATGGCCGAATATCAAGATACTCAGGATATTTCACATCCTAAACAAAAATGGACAAAGGAAAAAAGAATGTCATTTCTAACTGACATTGTTCAAGTAGGTTGTTACCCATTCAGCTACTGCTACTAAGCCTTGGCTCCATATAAAAGGTAATTAATAACATTATCTATATACCTTAGCAATTTTTCCACCAGTAGAATTTGCAAAGCGTTTCAGAGAAAGTGTAAGAACATTAGATGATCTATGTATAGTAAACCTCTTTGAAGCTGGAACCATCTTTTTGCACCTTTAAGTAAAGGGAAACAAAAGATTAATGTATGGATTTTTTGGTGTTTTAGTCTTTACCCAGCTATTTCTCTAAAACATCCTAAGATTCCAAAACATGGATAATGGATGAGGAACATCACTCCTCTCCAAACCAACAATGAAAATATTTAAATTAAAAAAACTGTGAACAGCCAGGCTCACGTGATGGTACACACCTATAATCCCAACTCTTGGGATGCTGAGGCAAAAAGATAGCCATGAGGTCTAAGAGCAGCCCAGACTACACAGTGAATTCAAGACAAGCATAAGCAACAAAGATAGACTGTCTCAAAAAAACAAAACAAAACAGAACAAAAAAAACTGGAGGCAATTGCCTATAGCATGACAGGAAAGGAAGGACAATTCTGAAACATCAAGATACACACGGCACCAGTGATGTCAAGAACAGATTAATTTGGGTTGGAAGTCTAGCTCAGAAGTAGAGTTCCACCCCTAGTAATGCAGAAAAATAAAATAATAGGTTAACTCACTCAAAAAAAAAAGAAAGCTAACTGCTGATTTTTTAGGCTGGTATAATTCTGTGAATGCAAACCCTTATCCAATTACAAAAAGGAAAAAAGGATGAGAAGTGTCAGGCAAAATCCCTAATCTTGGTGAGAAATGTACCACCTTCCCCCAAATAATGAATATTTGACAATAAAAATTATTTAATATAGATATCTGTATCCCCCACTATAAAGTGAAAATTATTTAAAATATATCAAACAAGGATTCATTAAACAGTCTCCCTTGACTGCCTAGAGAAATGTGTTACTGAATAATGTAAATTAGAGGCTGCTGCAGACACTGCCCCCACCATGGTCCCCACTGTAAGAAAGATCAGCAACTCTTTTGGGGGAGAAGGTGACTCCACCCTCTCCCCAGTCTCGACAGGAAAGTCAAGGAAGATGCTGAGAAACAGGTGCTGTCACAGCACCGCGGCATTGGGGTGGCAACACTAGTTCTCCAAGGGCCACAGAGCTGCCCACCTTGAGAGAGTGCAGACACTGGCATGTTCCGGCCTCTGGAGGACAGACAGCCAGGGTCTCCCAGACGGCACCAGAGGCTAAGGCCACCTGGCGGGCCATTCACACACACCACGCTCTTCACAACCAGGGCTCCCTGTCACCCCAAATGGAGCAGCCAAGTCAGGGACGGCAAGTCACCCCCCATCATACTTGCTACACTTGTAGGAGTTTTCTCCATCAAGCTGTTCCGGCTTCACAAACTGCTCCAACGCCTTGTTAACACTCGGAGCAGCCTGGGAGGAAAAAGCACAAACACGCGCCCTGTCACGGTTTGTGAGAGACAGAGAGCAAGCGAGCAGGAGACGCAGAGACACAAGAATTTTTATGAAAAAAAATGTTCTCATGGGTATGGTGCGTCTGAGTTCCCAGCTACTTGGGAGACTGAGATGGGGATTGCAAGTTTGGTTCCAGCATGAGCAACTTAGATTCAATCTCAAAAAATTTTTAAATGGGCTGAGATAGCACAAGACCCTG
>PVLD010016772.1:0-28479 GCA_004027595.1 Dinomys branickii | reverse complement strand
GTAGAAAGGAACAACACGGAGCCATATCCACCTACTGGACCCCCGCCCACCACCCCAACCCGCTGATGAGGAAGGTCTCCAAGCAGTGGGAAATGAAGACAGTAAGTGGACGAATGGACTAAGGCATCAGCCCTTTTCATAATTTTTTTCCTTTTTGCAATCCTGAGGATTGATCGAACAGAGGGCCTTCACACTGAGCTATAGTCCCAGCCCATTCCTTATTTTTACTTTAAACAGGGTCTCAGTAAGTTGCCCAGTTTGGGTTGAAACTTGTGATGCCCTGTCTCAGCCTCCCAGAGTCCTGGCAATATACACACGCAGCACTGTGCCCTGCTCATAGTCTCATTTTTATAAAAAGGACCTAATCTACTCTGCGGCAGTGTATGTCAGATGACTAAGAGCAACGGTGCTGAAGGGCAGACTTTACAGATATCTGCAGTGTGTCCTTTGCATCACAAGCATGTATTACATCTGTAATCAGAAAAACAAAAGCTAAAGAATAACAGAAATGTAGTTCAGAAAATGCAACATGCTAAACCAATTTCTAAAAAATAAGAACCATCTAAGGTTTGCTAATGTAAGTATCAAAACTTGGTTTTGTTAAGATTTACTAAGTAAAAAGTCAGAGTAAAAACAAAGATTTAAAACCACAACAAAAACTCTTAAATTTACCTTTATCTCCAATGTAATATCGAGATATGGATCAAAAGTATCTGAAACACCCTTGCAATTTAAACATTTGACTGAAATAAAAATAAAATGCAAAAGATAAGCAAAGTGTAATCAGTAGGGCAATCTCAGGTATTGAAATTACAGAATACAAATGCTATTTCAAAGTAAAAAAATTAAAACCATACAACTTTTCTTCTACTAGATTGGGAAAAAAGTTAATCTTATACACAGTATAGGGAAAAGTTTCCTGAATTTGCCCCTTGTACACTATTGGATGAATATAAACTGGCATGATCGCTTAGAATGACAACATGTCAGTACAAAAGTTTAAAATACATCTTATGACTCATTCTAACAGGAAGAATTTGTCATGTGCACTTTTACATAGACACAAAAGCGTGAGTACATGGGTGCTGTTCAATAAACCACCGATGGAAACAATAGAACAGAAAGCTAAGCATCCACCAATAGGAGAGTAAAACGAATAGAACTACTGCAGCTGTGACCTGTCAGACCTACATGTGCTCAGACAGAAAGATCATTACTAATGTGAAGGGGAAACAAAAGTATTCTATAGCTGGCGCTCAGCTTGCTCATGAATAAGAGACTATGGAAGGATATACTAGGAACTGGTCCAGGGACTGCTCCTGGGGAGGGGAGGGAGTCCCTACTTTTCCTGCTTTCTGTAATTTGCATTCTAATACCACATGCTTGTGCCACTTTATCAACTTGTTAACAAAAACTTACCTCTAGATCTTAGATATCCTCCAAATATCTGACAAACAAGGGTGGTGGCCTGGGTGTGTCTATCTAATCTGAAAAAGACAAAGCAATGATACAAGAATTCTGCAAAATTATGGATGCTATGCGTAAATTTTAAAAGCAACAAATTCATAGTTATAAAAGAACAAATTCAAAGAAGAGAGCCACAGAAAATTTTTAAAAATCAGTCCCGCATGGTACCCGGGGACCCGCCCTGCCTGGAGGAACACAGTGAGGGCCTGGGGAGGAGGATGGAGGAGCTGAAGGGTGAAGGGACTGTGACCGCAAGGCGGGAATGCGGCTCAGAGCACAGCAGCAGGAGGAAGATGCCCTCAGCAGCATGCGACCCCGCGTGGGACTTGGGGAAGGTGGAGAAGGCCAAGTCTGTCATCATCTGGACCGTGAGGGCCAGGACGGCAGTGGAAGGCAAAGGGAGGTGTCGGTAGCGGGTGCAGGGGCAGCAGCGGGCGGGTTTGGAATGTTACATCACTGTCTCACCCGTCCTTCTCTTGAGTCTGCACTTAGACTTTAGGAAGAAGCTATAGGTAACTGACAGAGACAGAGGAAAAAAGAGAGAGAGAGCACGGGCAGAGCGAGAGTACAGCAAACATATTTATAAGGCTGGAGGTCAACAAAGAATCTAAATAGAAAGGAGAAGCAGGTACTCTTACATCTGCCAAGGCATCCTGACACTCGGAAATTAAAGAATAACAAAACCATTGTTCTTTTCCTGGCATTTATAATTGAACAAATTCAAAATGGGAAAGTAAGCACATCTTTTTTTTTTTTTTTTTTTTTGCGGTACTGGGGATCGAACTCAGGACCCTGCGCTTGCTAGGCAAGCGCTTATTCCACTGAGCTATATCCCCAGCCCCCAAGCACATCTTTTTAAATTTTAGTCATTTTAAAATAATGCAAATCAGAAAGAGAAAAGGAAGATTGGAAAAATATGTATATATGTATACACGAGATAGATAATTGTACTACTAATTTCTATTGCTTTATTGAAAGGAACAGCTGGTATTTAATCATTTGATCAATCTTACATGCCTATATTTGTTTATTTGAGTAACCAATTTGAAGATAGCAATATGTAATACAACAACCATTGTTAATTTCCAATCACCTTATCTGAAATTCTGTATTGTTTTTATTGTTTCTATGTTGTTTTGTTTATATCTGTGTGGTTGTTAATGTGTTTTGGTTCTTTTATCTTTAAAGTAGAAAAAATAAAAATAATGCAAATCAGGTGGAGAAGCGGCAATGTAAAGCCAAAAGGTAAAGCAAACAGATCCATGTACTTTCAATATAAAAGGCAAAACAAGCGTGATAAGCCAGCAATGTAAACTGAAGAAATAACTTGTACTCACTTATTGCTGCCATTCAAGCACGCTTTCTGCATAGCGTCAACAGTGTACTGAAGAAACTCATGAGCATCTTCTTGGTTTCCAAAACGGAAGTGCCTCGCTATACCTGTAAGTTTTAAGTAGAGGCAAGTGTTAATCATTACATAGTAAATGCCGAGGCTGCAAAGTTACATCTCATGCTACTCAGAAAACCCCCACACAGTTACACTTAATGAGGAAACGGCACTAACACAAGGAAGCACTGCGTACTTTCACCAAGACCCCACAGGAGCTGCAGGTCCTGAGTGTCCGGGAGCAGCCACAGAATGACTCTGGTCTTTACCAAGTTGATACAGTTCCACTTAAATAAAGTCCACATTGGGTCTAGTGACTCAGGTTCATCCAAAATGTTCAGTTAGTGCATCCATTTTAAATGTGACACTCAGATCCCTAAGAGACTCTGTGCAGAACACAAATATCCAATCTATTCAATTCGGTACCAATGACCACAGAGCAAGTCATATTCTCAGCTGCACAGTGGCATCTCAGCCCTTCTCAATGACTGAGCAGTTGTGAGAAAAAAGTATTTTTAAAATTATAAACAAATTGCTAATACAAATGTATGAATAGCACAAAGCCTATTAGACACTGAGTTCTATATGTGTAAGTATATACACACATACGTATTAAATCATACAAAATTGCCAATATTTGACTTATAAAAACAGCAATTCTGTGATTCAACTGTATTGTGTATACATGCACACATTCAGAGCAGTGACACTTTCCTGAAGACTAGGTTATTATTCATGCCTGCCTTATATATGTGTTTAAAATAAATGTATAAATAACAAAAACAATCAAAACTGTCCTGGCTAAAATTTTGCCAGAACCTAGTATGTTTTAAAAGATTTCTGCACTGTCCACTCTGGTCCACCAGTAATGCCAAGGGCCAATTTAATCCTTAGCAGCTTTTAAGGCAAAAGGGTTATACTTATCACCATAAAGTTATGCATCTCCATAATGACCAAGCTAGATGCCAGGATAAGAGTGAGAAGTGGTTTTTGTTCATATGCAATTTTGTTACATCTTGGTTAATTAAAATAATGTAAAGTGAATGCAAAATGCATACAGAGTATGACATGATGGTACAAGACTGTAATCCCAGATCTCAACTTTGAGGCCATCCTGGGATACACACAGAGACCCTCAACTAGGGGGAAGGTAGGGATGAGGTACATAGAAAATACGTAAGAAAATTTCATGCAACCTATTTAGAAATTTTAAATTAAATAGATGGGGACACTTAGGCAGGAGGATCACCGTAAGTTCAAAGCCAGCCTGGGTTAAACAGTGAGCTCAAGGCTGGCCTGCACTACATAGTGAGACCCCATCTCAAAACCACCACCAAAAAAAAAAAGTGAAGTTTATTCATAAATTTAATTAGGCTACAAGTATAAATTTTTAAGAGTATAAGTATTTTTATTTTGACAATTTTTATCATTATATATAATACAGGATTCATTTACCAAATTAAAACTAATTATAAATCACTTAAAGAAACCTCATGGTTTTTCCCTATAAAAGTCCCTGACAAAGACAGAGTCGGGGGCAACCCACTCGGGCCCCCCTTCTGTCCCTCTCTTGGATAGAAGCTTTCTTTCTCTCAATAAATATTCTGCTCTTTAAAAAAAAAAAAAAAAGGAAAAAAAAAAGAAACCTGTGGGACAATATCAGAGTTGAACTACTCAGCACAAAAATCCAACTATATGACAAATGGCCTCTGTAACCATTTTATTAACAAACTAAGTCTTAAATCATTTAAAATTTGCTTCTATTAAACTAAATATAATCTTTTTTATTATATTGTCATCTCTTTACAATTTTAAAAATAATTTATACAGTAAATGTTTTACTAAACATCTGTTACTAATTAAAGACATATCCATGTATAATAAAATACATGTGGTTTATTTTGTAATAAACTTTTGGCTTTTTAAAAATCATCTAGGGCATTAAGACTAACTAGCTAAGAACCAGGCATGACAGTGCGTGCCTGTAGTCCCCGCTATCCAGGAGGCTGAGGTAGGGAGATCACTTCGGCAATAATATTAGCCCTCAGCTCAGGAAAAGATTACCTTGCTAAAAAATACTTCTCTGGTTGATACTTACGCTGCATTTCATTGATGACAAACATGGGTTTAATAACATCCCCAGGATTATTGAGTGCCTGGGTGATATGGGCTTGCATTGTACACATCATACAAAACCCTTCTGCATGACCTGAAAGATGACAATGCTACATGTTAGCAAAACACAACCAGACAGTAAACCATAAATGTAGAGCATATTCCTGAAGTAAAATAACAGTAACAGCTGCTATGTGTATGCACTGACCTATCTACTTTTATTTTCATTTAATTCTCTAAAAAACCTAAATGATAAGCATGTATTGGCTCTAGTTCACAAGAGAGGAAAAAATGCTCAGAGAGTTAAAACTCTGCATACAGTCACACAACCAGACTAGACTCATACTTTTCCTACTTTCAAAGGTTATGATCTTAGTGACTCTACCCTGGAAAAGTAAGTTTTTCTTATACTACCATTAATTTCAAATGGTCAAAGAATGTCTCCTACAACAGAAGTTAGAAACATCTACATATTTTACACGTTCTGGCTTTCCTGATGACACATCAGTATCTCTATTACATTTTCTTCTTCTTTTTAAAAAGTCTTTTGAAAATGTAGTGAATGATTGCTACTTCATACTAAGTGGTTAAAGGGCAGGTACACTACCAAGTATCCTAACAAAGAAGAAGATACCCCTTACAGCAAAGAATTACCCAGGTCCAAACATCAACAGATTCTGCCTAGAGAAAAGCTGTTCATAACTTACATAATAAAGCTTTAAAATCCTTGAAAGGATCAAATTATTTCTAGTTAGGTAAACTCAACAGTGTAGAATTATGGGATAAAAAGTAGAATCTCTTGAGATGAAAAATACACTAGAAATGATTAATAACAGATTAGACACTGCAAAAGAACACATCAGTGAACCTGAAGACATTCATTATGGACAGAAGATACCTATAATTAACACACCAAGAGAAAAAAGAAAACTCAAAGTAACAGTAACAAAGTGTATCAGTGAGCTGTGGGACAATCTGAAGTTGTCCATGATATGCATTTAAATGCAGTCTGGGGCTGGGGATATAGCTCAGTGGAATAAGCGCTTGCCTAGCAAGCACAGGGTCCTGAGTTCGATCCCCAGTACCACAAAAATAAATAAATAAATAAATAAATAAATAAAATAAATGCAGTCTGAAAGTAAAGGGATGGAACAAATATGTCAACAAATACTTATCTATCAAAGAATAGCACAAGGAAGATTTTTAGGGTGATGGAATGACTTTGTATTCTGACTGAGGTGAGGTGGTAGTTTACACAAACACTATACATGTGTTTTAAGTTCAAAGAAATTTACACACACAAAAGTTAATTTTATTCTGTGAAATCTATGCTGTTTTTAAATGACCAAAAGTTGTCCCCATTTCATTCTGGAACATACACATATTAAAGAACCTCAATAAACCCCAACGAGAACAGCTTAAGACAAGTGATAGAATCTTAAAACTAGCAAGAAATAAAAAAATTCCATATATAGAAAGGAAGGGAAAATTGACAATAGACTTCTTGTTAGAAACAATGCAGACCAGAAGATCATGCACTAACATCTTTCAAGCATTAAAAGAAAAATAAGATGGGAGTAGCTTTCAAAAATATGAGATTTCTACATCTGGGAAGAGGAAACAGTAGTTTTCCCTGTGCCTTCTCCCATATACAACAGCAACAAAAATCCTCAGAACTATACATTCAATAAATACTAAAAGACTCAGAAAAGTAGAAAAAAAGACACACTAGGGATCTCAGGATCTCAGCATGCCATGGTGGTGGTTTCTCTAGTTTTGTTTGTGCCTCGAATATTCCAAAGGTGAAGCATGATGTGCACACCTGTAATTCATGCTCTCTAGGAAAAGTGAGCCCGAAGGACCACAAGTTAAGAGCCCAACCTGGACAACTTAGCAAGACCTTGTTTCAAAATAAAAAGTGAAAAACAGGCTAGGGATATAGCTCAGTGCAAAGGCTCTTGGGTTCAATTCCTAGTAACAAATAAATAAATCACATATATTGACAAAATGGATTAAAAACATGATCCAACCATATACAGTCTATAACAAACCAAATTCAAATATAATGCGGCTGAAAGTAAAAAGACAAAAAAGACATTATGCAACTATTACTCAAAAAACAAAGAAGAAAGTCTATGTTAATGTCAGATAAATGTAGACTGCAAAGACTGGGTTCAATCTCCAATACCAAATTCCATGAGTGAATGAATGAATGAATGGCACACACGGACAAAACAGACTGAGAGAGGGACACTACATATTTAAGGTAATTGATGCATTATATATATAAGGGTCAAGCCATTAAGAAAACAGCAATCCTACAAGATGTGGTGGCTCCTGGCTGTAATCCCAACTATTTGGGAGGCAGAAGCAGGAGGATCACAAACCCAAGCCCAGCTTGGGCAACTAAGCATGACTGTTCCAAAATTTGAAAGGGCTGGTATAGCTCAGTGGGAGAACACTTGGTTAGCCTGTGAATGCCCTACATTCAATCATCAGCACCACTACTTTAAAAAAAAAAAAAAAAAAAGCAATCTTAAATGTGTTTGTACCAAACAACAAAGCTGAAAAATACATGAATCAAACTCAGAACAAAGAGGAAATAAAGGAACAACTACATTTAGAGATGGAAACCGCAACATCAGTGACTCATTGAATAACTCAACAGAAAAATCATAAAATACATTAAAGAATTCAATAATATTCTCAGCCACCAAACCAACTTTTATAGAATACTTCATCCACCACGAGTAAAATACACATTTATTGCAGAGACCTCGAAAAAAAGTCTTCTCTAATCACAATGGAATCAAAACTATACATCAGTAAGAGAAAGATTAAGAAAATGTCCAAATAACTGAAAACTGAACACGTCTAAATAATCCAGGTATCCGGAAATTTAAAAATACATTGAATTGAATAAAAATAAAATTTGGGGACACAAAACAGTGCTGAGAGGGAACTTGATAACAATTACCAATATCAGGAATGAAACTGGAGATACTATTAATACAGGCCTTGAAAACAGTGAAAGGATAATAAATACTATGTATGCTTTTCATACATTTATTTAGAAAAAAATGGAAAAAAAAAGAAAAAAATGGACCAATTTCTCAAGCAAAGTACTACAACTCATCCAATATAAAATAAGTATTTTCAGTAGTCCTATACTTACTAAAGGAATTCAACTTATGATTTTAAAATTCCCAAAAAGGAAATCTCCCAAGCCCAGATAGTTGCACTGGAGCATTCTAAACATTTTTAAAAGAACTAACAATTCTATAAGATCTCTTCAAAAAAAAAAAGCAGGCTGGGGATGTAGCTCAGTGGGACAGCATCTGCCTGGTAAGTGCAAGGTTGTGAGTTCAATTGCTGGTACCAAAAGAAAAACGCAAAAAAACGCAGTCAATGTACCCAATTAGCTACAAAATTATATAGCTAATCTTACCGACATTGAAACCAGATAAAGATAGTGCAAAAAACAAAAAAAAAAAAATCCCTTAGCAGAGATGTAAAAACGCTTTCAGGACCTATTAACAAAATTAGGCAATCTATATGGAGAATTATACCCTATGACCAGAGTTTATTCCAGTTATACAGAGATAATATAAAAATCAACCAACATAATTCACTGCATTAATAGGCTAAAGAAGTAATATCCCATGATCCTATCAATTTGATGCAGAAATCATTTGACAAAAATCAATACAAATTCAAAGTTTAAAAAATAAGAATCAGAAAGATAGGAATGAAGACTGAGTGCTTTCCCCCTAAGATCAGAAAAGAAGCAAAGATGTCTCTCCTTAATACTCTCATTCAAAGAGTTCAGAAGATCCAACCAGTGATAAAATAAAGGGAAATAAATAAGGCAAACAAACCAGTAAAGTATAACTGTACTGATTAGCATATGGCATGACATGACTATGCATGTAAAAATTTCAAAGAATCTATCCAAAAAACAGAAACAAAATAACCTGAAGCTAATAAATGACTTCATCAAGGTCAGTGTACAAGATCCACATGATGATGACTTCAAAAGAAATCAAATGTATCTATATTCCAGCAAGGACTATATAGACATCAAAATTAAAATTAAAATGCTATTTACAACTAAAAACAAAAGTGGAGAAAGAGGAAGAAAAAGGTATAAATCTAACAAAACAAGGTAAAATATATGTAGGACAAGTACACTTTCTCTTGCCATCCCGGTGTACTACGTTTTCAACCACACACTACTTTCATTAAGCACAAATGTGATAGGAAAGCTATCTGTGGGGAATGAAATGATGGACTTAGAAATTGAGGGCAAATGGCATATTCATTCTATAATTTAAAGCCCTTGGCATAGCAAGTACCTCTAGGGGATGAGGTTCTAAGTGGTTTTTCTTGGTTTAAGTTTTTCTGTACTTACCAAATACTTTACAATTACTACTTTGCTCTTTGGAGGAAAACAGTTGTGAAACAATCAGTTTAAATTCTCCATTCAATAAAGAGTTATTCAAGAAGAAACTAAGGAGGTCTTTTGCTTGTTTTATCTAAATCATTGACAAATAGCAGAACATACATTCAAACCTGGGCATCAATTCAGAGCAAGAACAGGGTGACTTCACTTGTAAAGGATTACAGATAATCAAGATACGCAGGTCACAAATCTCAAAAACGGATACTCTAAATTCTAAATTTCTCTAGTCAACACTGAGCTGGCTTCTATTTAAAGACAACTTCATATGTTTTAACTGATTTTCTTCCCTGATAGTTAAAGATAGAGCTCTCAAATGCTAAAAGGAGAGCCCAGTATGAATTCCATGAGGTGGGGGGCAGTGGTGAGAGTTCTCTTGGGCTCATAAGCCTGAAAATAAATCAAGCCTTCCAATGAATGCCAGAGGTAGGATTCCTTAACCCTATTTGTTCCAACTGTTAATGTCAAACGTTATGTCACATTTTTAACAAGTGTTAAGAACAGGAGGCATAGCTTAGTGATAGAGCACTTGCTGGCATGTGTGAGATCCTGGGTTCAATCTCCAGCACAAGAAAAATGAAAACAAAAAACATTTTTAACAAGTATAGAAAACTATGAGGGGGTTAGAAATGTTCAATGATGATAAAATAGGTTTCCTTTCAAATAACCACCCTCAGGTCAAACTGGAAGCAATATGCTTCTTATGCAAGCTAAATACAAATCCTGGATTCTAAAACAATAAACCAACTTCTTAATCATCACAAAACTTGACTTAATTCTCTTCATTTCAGAGAGAAAAAAAATAAGTAGGTTAGCATACCACATCCACACACACCACAACATATAACACTTACATGTCTTGGAGTGTTCATGTGATAACATGTAATTGGCGAGAGGTGGTGTATATGTCAAACACTGCAATGCCGCATTGGCAAAACAGGTGTTGCCCAAATTCTGAAGCCCAGCGCCAACTCTATGAGTTTGCTGCCACTTAAGACAAATCTTCTCTGAGGGAAAAAGAATTTTCTGTGGTGGAGCAATGCCATCACCTAGGGCTAGAAAAATAAACAGCAAAGATTTAAAAAACAAAATTTGGGGTGCTGCTAAAGCCAAATAAATAGCAATACTTGATCAAAATTCTAAATCTTATTATCACTAACAGAAACACAGGGTAGAAAGGGACATTTAAAAAGACAGAACCTAGAGTAAAAAGGGCCAAAATGTACAACAGATATTGTGAAATGGGAAGAAATTGTTCAAAAGGAAAAAGGAATTAGGACAAAGGGAAGGGAAGGGAAAATAAAAAAAATACAAGATAGTTATGTTACTAGTTTCTTTTAGTTCACTGAAGAGAAAACATTTGTGCTAGTATCATTTGGAGAATTTTTTTATGACTATGTCTTGTACTCTAACTAAAGATAACCATACTCAATGCATTGTTATTCTCCTACTATTTTGTTACAAAATTTTTATTTTTCCATAAAATAAAAATAAATAAATAAATGAAAATAAAAAGAATCTAGAACATGAGAAGCTAAATGATTTAGTTCCCTTGATAAATAAACTGCAGGAAGGGAAAAGAATATATACATACACAAGATAGCTAAGATATATTATACTACTAATTTCTATTAGTTCATTGAAAAGAAAGGTTTGTGCTTATATTGTTTGGTCAATTTTTCATGCCTATATCTTGTAATCTGAGCAACCAATTTGAAGGTTAACAATATGCAATGTATTAATCATTGTTAATCTCCTATTATCTTGTTCTGAAATTTGGTATCACTGTTTTTATAGTTTTCTTTTTAAAAAAATAATTTCAAACACAAAAAGTGGAGAGGTTTACAAATTAAAAGAAATTTCACAGACATATCCACAAATGCAAAGTGCAGACTCCATGAGGATGTTGCTTTCAATGCCTAATTAATGAAAACAATATATAGCACAATAAATACCCATCTAAAATAGTGCACGCCTGTAATCCCAGCTACTCAAAGGCTGAGGCAGGAGGATTACAAGTTTTAGAACAGTCTGGACAATTTAGCAACTTAGCAAGAGCCCGTCTGAAAATAAAAAATAGCTCAGCACTTCCTGGGTTCAATCCCTAATACTCCAGTACTGGAAAAAAATTATGTGACACCCAGAGATATCTGAAGACTGACTAGAATTTTAATGTAGACATTTTTAACTTTTAAAAAGCATTCTACACATATATACACTAAAATATTTATAGATGAAATATGAAATACTGGACTTTGTTTAAAATACTGGGGACAGGGTCAGTGGGTGAGCTGGCCGTAAGTTAAATGTCAAAATGCCTGCTAACTTCATGAGTGGTCATTACAACTACTTTTTTATAGCTACTTACCACAGTCAATAGAATATATAAGATAAACTAGTCCCTTGAACATCTGCTTTGGATGTTTCCGTTCAGTGCCACCACCATTCCTACCATCACATCAGCCGAGCTTCCCCAGGGGTCACACAGTTTCAGTTCTGATGGCTGGTACTGTCGTCATCCCCATTTACCACTAAGAAAATAGGCTTTGAACCAGACTGTTACTTGTACGTGTACTATACACAGTGTGTCCTAAAACGTTTGGTACCTGTTGTTAAGGCTTTTATACAGATTACTAATAACTAAGTGTGCTAACAGAACTCAAGTGATATTGAAAAACAACTTAATATACTAGGAAAGTTCAAAATCACCAGAAGCAAAACTGATTTTTTTTTTAACTTTTTTGAGCTAGGGTCTCTCTATACAGTTCAGACTGGCCTTGAGCTCACTTTGTAGCCCAGGCTGGTCTCGAACTCTCAATGATCCTCCTGCCTCAGCCTCCTGAGTGTTGGGATTACAGGCACAGGCCACCATGCCCAGCCACAAAACTAATTTCTCAAAGGCTGGAGAATTTCTTGGTGCTAGGAAAGGCAAGGATGGCCTATAGGTGGTTGTCTTATTTGAAGCGATATTAATCATTATTTAAGGGGGCTTTGGCTTGAGAGGGAAGAGAGAACAAAATTAGGAAGGGAAAAATCAATCTGTAGAGAGTAAGACAAGGGCAGAGTGAGGAGAGGAAGGGAAGCCCGGCAGGGACAGGAGCTGGAGCCTGGCGGAAAGGCGGCCGTGGGAACCTCGCCGGTGAAGCCAAAGGACCTCAGACCTCTACGTGTAACGTTCAATTAAGTTGTTTGTATTTTGTGATAAAAGCTTCCCTTTGCACACATTCAAAACACCTTTAAGAAACCACACCACCCACCCCAACACCAAAATATCAAACTTACTAAGAGGACTCAAAACAATATAAGGATCAAATTATTCTACACTGGACAACATTCCAATTAGGAATTAATTCTAGTATTACCTTTCTTTGCATTTCAAATCTTCAAGACTTTAATTCCAAGTCTTAAAAGTACCCCAGTTGAAAGTGTCAATGTTTCATTTACCTGGGTAAATTTTAACAAATGTAACTGTGTTTACATTATCTGCTCCTTTCCAAAGACAGATACTGTATCTACTTAGGAAACATAATAACTACCGGTTAGCTGAAAATATAAGGCTCACTCATCTTATTCTCTCCAAGACAGCTTATCCTTCCAAAACTTAGAAATGCAAGAAACTATTCATATTTGAGTAACTAAAAAATAATACCGTTACTATACATATGTTAATAATGAATGCTTACTCATCAAAGTTAAATCATTTCTATCATATAACACTGGCCACCCACATAGTAATATCTCCTCTTACAAAATACACCCCTCTCTGAAACTACCAACCCACTGACCACATTTATACAGGAGTTTCCGGCAGTGATTTAAAAAAAAAAAAAGTACCTTGATCCTTTGGTGGTGATGGTTCTGACTTATCAGGTACAGCTGAATTTGAATAAAGAGCACCAGGTACTGGCCCTAAAGAAAGTGTGTGATTGGAAACATCACCTAATGAAGATACAGCACTCCAGCCGGCAGAGCCTGTATCCATGTCTCCAGTCGAGACCGCCTCGGAACAGCTAGGCTGATTCTGACAGGCTGCTGGGTCTGAAGATTCAACTTTGTCAACTATGGTCATTGTTCAAGTCTGCAAAAGTCAAAACGCACATATTTGTTTCATAAAGTGAGAAAAGTACTCTGCTCACCCTGCCCTTAGATTTTGGAATGTTTTCTGGCCATTTTAAAGTTATTTTCAAACAAACCATCCAAATATAAAAACAATAGCATTTTTCTTTTGGCAGTACTGGGGATTAAACCTAGGGTCTCACCCATGTTGGCCTAGCACTCTACCACTGAACTACATCCTCAGCCCTCTATCACTTTTTAATAATTTTCTTGGGACATTTAGAATCAAGCTAATCCAAAAAAATACCAACAATTTTATTTCAGAACCTTCAATAAAAGTATTCCTCGCCTCCAAAAAGTGTATTTCAGCTTTTAATCTGGTACTCCAATTTCTGCTTCTACATGCACTCACATTTACCTACTTGTACCTCTCAGTTTAACACTAGGAAGTATTTACTAATATAACTGAAATTGTCAGTTCACATATAATTTCTCAGAGAAAATTCTTGACTACATGAACAGAAAAACTAGCTTTGATTTTGAGCTTAAAGTCCAAAATGAGAATGGGCATGATGGTGCACATCTGTAATACTAGCATCAAGGAGGTTGAGGCAGGAATATCTCAAGTTCAAGGTCAGCCTGGGCAACATAGGGTGTTCAAGCCCAGCCTGAACTATGGAATAAGACTGTCTCAAAAAGAAAGTATGAAATGACACTGTATGAAATACATTACACTCTTAAGAAATTATAATTATGGAAAGCCTCATTTTCAGAACAAATATTTTTCTGAAGAGGTTCATTTATATGGTATTACAACTTTTCAAATGAAACTTGTAGGATTTTGACATCAAACGAGGACAAATACATGTTACAAAAGTACTTAATTACAATTTTCTCTCTGAATCTTATTTTAAAACTACTAATTGAGCATTATGCTGTGCTGGGTATTACATTAATTGATGGACAAATATTAATTTGTTTAATTTTCGTAACTATAAAAAATCAGACAATAATCCACAAGTCTATAAAATGAAGCAATTATACCTCAAACTAGTCAGCAACTGGGATCAGAAGCAACCAGGCCTCCTCCTAGCTAGACCACCTACTCTACAAGTACTTTTAGTAATCCTTTCAAAATTGCCCAGGCAGCCACACCCAGATGCACCACCAATGGCAGAAAACCCTTCAGGAGCGCCCCAGCCGCCACGCACAGCACCTGTCCTAACACCTAAACCTGGTACTCTGACCTCAGGATCTCCAGTGCGTCCCATGTTCTGTTCCCAGCATGCAGAGCTCCTGTGTAGTCCCTGCATGTCCCATGTTCTGTTCCCAGCACACTGCACTCCTGTGTAGTCCCTGCACTCTCTGGGTTGTGCACGCGCTGTTCTTTTTTACCTACTCCCCTCCCTACCCTTCCCGCTCTGGCCAGTTAACACTTCCACTCGGTTTAGATTCATTTCCTCTGGGACACTTCCCTCAACGACTCCTTTTCCCTAAGAGTGAGTTAGAAACCTCCCGAAAGCTTCTCCAGCACCCTTGTGCTGATTGCTAGGGCAGCACGTCAGCAGTTACTGGACAGCTCAGTTACTGGGTGGTCTCCACTATGTTTTTTTATCTCCCCACCGGACGTAGAGAAAGCTTTACCCATGTGCTGAACAAATGAATGAACAGAGTCTGCAAACACGAAAGCAACCAGCACTTGCTGTTAGCACCAGGTTATGCTGAGTGATTTATATGCAGCATCTCAACTGATCTTTCAGAAACTCTGCACTCCACATATACCGAACTTTGGGCTGCCTTTGAAATACCCATGTAAGTATTTCCCACTTCAGCAAACATTACCATGTGTTTGCTGCTCATAATAAGTTAAAAAGAAAAAGCATTAGTTTACGGGAAAATTATCACCCAAAAGTATAACCTTAAAGTTTGGGACACTAATGAACAAATAGAAAAGAAAATGTTAGTTACATCTCTAACTAAAATAAATGATTTAAAATTTTAACTGAAAATACATGACTCTCATTCAGGAACAAAGCTTAAGTCTACCTAATAAAGTTCACATTCTCCTCACTTAACAGCAGACATTGTGGAAACATGGGGACAGGAGTTAGAAAACAAAAGAGAGGGCAGAGAGAGAAAAAGAAAGCCAAAATTAAGTACCAAAAAAGTTAATCTAGCCTTATTTAAGGTAATATAAAATAGCAAAAATCTTGCTTTTTCTCGAGATAAACATTACTTCCAGTCAATGATTAACAAAGAACCAAATGAAATCATTCTATCTGTAAAAGGAAAACAAAAATTTTTTAAAAACCTTAAATGAAAAAAAATTTAAGGAAAACACAATTCATCAGTAGTCACATCAATATTATAAATTTGGAAATACAAACAAAATTCATTCGTTTGTATATTCAGCCAATGAAATCTTACTCTAAAACCATTAGGTATCAAACTAAACTCCATCTGACACAGAGATAACCTTTCTTACAGCCAAAGTTAAGATCAAATAGTTCCATGCACTTTATTGTTAGTAAAGTTTCTAAATACTACTGCTATAAATATTAGGACTTTTAAACAACTACTTCAATGAAAAGTTTAACATTCTTCTCAACACTTTCTAAAGATATACAAAGTTACAAAGCATGTTTTAAAAAACGGGAACAAGGGCCAGGGATATATAGTTCAGTGGCACAGCGCCTGCCTGGCAAGCACAGGGTAGTGAGTTCAATTCCCGGTTCCAAAAAAAATAAAAAAATAAAAAACGGGAACATGAATCAAAGTTTGAAGCACGCGTAAGAATAAGACAAATCAATTTCATAAATGTTTCCTTTGCTTTAAGTACAATCTTTTACTCAACAGCCTTAAAACCCTTGGTCTCTTACAGAAAGGTGTATGTATATCTTATCGTGACCAAATGCTAGAATGCGTTATTCTTTTTTCATTTTTAAAAGAGTATCACATTTTAAAACTGTTACATTCCAGTTCTTCAGAAGCAATGTAATCCAGGTTTTTTTTTTTTTTACCATTTCCGTAATCCAGGTTTTTTTTTACCATTTCCGTTTTAACAGAGACACGATTTTAAAAAGGACACAACCTTGATTTTAATAATAGGTAAACAAAAAGTGATTAGCTTTAAACCTTTACAAACCAAATACTGTAACATTCATTCAGCGATACAGAAAAGAAAGTGAAACTGACCCTAAGTGAAAACAAATCAGTGAAGCATCAGCTACCACTATTCATACACCCTATACACTTTGAATGAGTAGCACAGTAAAAAGTGCATTATTTAGATTCCAAAAACATGCGTGAGAACCTGCAATACGGTCGCTTCTTCGAAAAAGAGGCGTTAACTAAACAGTTTTCAACCACTTTCATTGTTACAAGAGTGTATTTACTTGAAATAATGAACAGGTTTTCCCATAAACAAGAAAACCCTAAGCCCCCCACCAACATAAAAGAGCTATTCAACAAAAGTAATCTCAACTACATTCATTATAGAGGTTGAAGTCCTAGATGATAAAACTTCTGTCCCATCAAATTTTCGTTTCAAGCATCTGAAACTGACGGTCCTCCCAACTACCCCCAAGCCCTGCAACCTCCTTTCCAGGTAAGTTGGCTCTTCCTGCCCCAAAGATAAAGAGCGCCAGAGAGGCACACACGCTTTGGGGGACGCGCCGCCCGCCACTCCGCCTGCCTCCCCTCCGTGCCCGCCTCGCCCGGCGTGGGCAGCTCGGACACAGTCGTGGACCCAGGTGGGCAACCCCGCGCGGGCCGCAGGGCAGACGGCGCCCCGGGTGGGAAAGTTTGCCCGGGGTAGGGACGGGGTGGGGGCGGGGAGGCCGGTCGGGGCTCCGGGGACGGGAGGTGGCAGCCACGCGGGGGGCGCGGGCGGGCGGCGGCCAGCACACGCCCACCCCGGCCAGCAGCCCCGAGCCCGCCCGGCCGCCCCGCAGCCGCCCGCTATCCCGCGGACTCGCGGGCCGAGGGGGCGGGCTGGGGCCCGCGGGGGCGGGAGCGCCGTGTCTATGGCAACCGGGGGGTCCGGCCTTCCCGCGCCCGCTGGGGCTCCCCGCGCCCGCCCACCCGCCGCGGCCGCCGCCCCCTCCTCCGCGGCCTGGCCAGTCCGCACGGCAGCGGGCTTGTCCCCGGCGCGGCAGGGTCCCGGGCGGCCCGCGGCTGCGGAGGGGGCGATGGGCGAGGGGCTGCGCCCGCTGAGAAGCGGTCGGGCCGGCTGCGGCCGAGGCGAGCAGGGCACGCGACGAGCCCCACGCCGGCCTGCGGCAGGCGGAAAGGAGGCGGGCGCTTACCTGACCCGGCTCGGCGCTCGCTCCATCCCCCTCGGCCGCCGCCGCCGCCGCCGCACACAGCCCAGCCGCCCGGCGGGGGACAATGACGTGCCTCCATCCGGGCACCGCCGCCACCGCCTCCGGGTCAGCGCCGCGCCCGTAGCGCGCCGGGCCGCCAGGGGGCGCGCCAGGGCCGCGTGTGCACGCGCCGCCGCCGCCCAGGGCCCGTCGCAAAAGAGGTTAGGCGCGCAGCTAACGGGCCCGGAGAGTGTGGGAGGGACCGTCACTGAAGGGCGGCGGGAGCGGGCCTGGTTTCGCGCGTCAGCAGAGCGCCGGCTGCCGGCAGAAAGAGCGCACTGATTGGCTGACAAGCGGAGGAGCAGGGCGGGGCAAGACAGGGCCTCTTCCGTCCGGCGCTCTAGGGAACAGAGCTGTGCGGCAGCTTTTGCTCCAGTGCCTGCTCCTAACCCTCGGGCCGTGGGGTCGCAGCCTCAGCCCCTGAAAACAACAGGCTCGGTGCAGACCTCTTCCCACTCGTGCGCTTCGCCCCCTGCGAGTACGGTAAGCGACGCGCGGCCTCGAGGTCCGCGGGATCCCGCCGCTGTCCTTGGGCTGCACGCGGTATTCCAGGAAGAAATCTTAAACCTGGCTCCGGAAAGGCACAGACCCCTGCCAAGAGTTCATCCCCAAATCATGGCTTTCTGCAGTCTTCGAGGGCAAGTAGACGGGCTCTTCTACGCCAGAACTACAGTCAGACTTCCAACTACTTACTGGTCGTTGACCACGAGGTTTAAGAGAGCTGGTTCATCTTCACATCCCATACCTCGGACTCCTGCCTCCTGCCCGCTTTGATTAAGGATGCGGCGCTGACCTGAGTCTCCGTCTCTGCATTTTTCCCTCCCTAGATGACCCATCCCATGGCCAACCCAGAGGATGAGGTCCTGACCCTACTACCCACGTTATCCTTTACTTTCACCGAGCCCATTCCAACAGTCTCCTCTCTCATACGCTGACTACTTTCGTGCTCTGGGTAAGGTGATCTTTCAGAACGACAGGTCAGAGACTTCCTGCGCCCAAAGAAAAGCGAAAACTCCTTAACCTGACGTTGAAAGACCCGTGTTTTTTTTTTAAATGTATTACAGCCACAAAATTCCCTTCAACCTTAGTACCTTGCCGCCCCGCCCCTACCCTTGCAGCACAAAGCCCGCCCCTCCTCCCCCACTGCCCTCTTGAGAGCCCCAGTCATTACGTTCACTCCAGACTCCTTTTAAAATACCAATGTGTGTTTGGAGCAGAAGCACTTTGAGGAAACAAAGGGGGCGGAGGTACATTCCAGTCCTCCAGAGTTCAGTGACCACTGTCAGGATTGACATCACAACTTTCTTCATAAAGAATGGTTATGAAATCTCACACTCACAGCCCTTTCAACGTTAAAAGATTTATGCAAGGACATCAGCCAGAACAATGGACTCAGTAACTTGCCTCCCTTTTCTGAACAACTCTCAAAAGATTAAATGTAAATGCTAAAGAACAGGAACCAAATCCTTGATATTCACCAGAACTTTGTGATATTTCAAAATGTATCCCTTGGAAGTCACGTTAGAAGTTTGACATTTAATTTCATTTTACATTTCACAGCTATTGACAAACTGCCCCTTCCACCATTCCCTTGAAAACCTTACCAGGGTGCCTGGGCTGCTTGGGGAGAAAAAAAGAATTTTTTAATCATCCCTTGAAAATCCCACCCACGCTCTGAGTGGGAAGTTGCAGTTCCCCACTCTACCTTCTCTATGACCTCCAAGCAAAGAGACCCTTTTCTCAGGCCCACTTAGTAGCAAACTGACAAGAATGGAGAAGTTACAAAGGATATGAAATCCCTGTCTTCAAATAGCTGGACCCTTGGTTGAGATAATTGGCAAACTTGTGCCGGTAACCTCCAGACCAGAGCTTAATCCAAAGTAACTTTTGTTTGGAGAAAATTTTACTTTGTCGCTGTTCTTACAGGCTGTGTGTCCTACACAAGTCACTTGACCTTTCCCAACACTGTCATATGCCAAGTGCTCCCCCAACCCCTTCCAGGTAGTCAAAGAGGAACAGTTGTCAAAGGTGGATGAATCCATTTTTCTGAGGACCTCCACACACTAGCAAGTCTGCAGTGGGCACTGGTAACTTGACCCAGATCCTTCCTGCTGGCGGACATCTCCATCCTCTCCCACCTGCTGTGAGTTGTGGCTGCTAATAACTCAGAGCAGGCCCTTTCTCTTGAGGGCTGTAGTTAGCTGAAGGGAACACAATATCCCACTGAGATGATACTCTTGCTAAATTCTCTGCCCTCACTTCTCACGTTCCTCCCCAGAACCCACCCCCCAATATATCGTGAACACCTAACTGTGCCCCAAGCCCTACTTCTAGAAAGCCTGGCCTAACACAAGGGACACCAGGAGTGGTCCTTAGGAGAATATGACCAAGGTTCCAAGGAACAGGTGTGACACTAACCGCTCACTAACAGTTCTCTAATTGTGCCATGCTCCCCCTGGAGGGGACCTATGACCAGATGTGGGTAAACAGGAGTGTGGAGGCCTGTTCAGTCTCTCTGGTGTTTGCCAATGATGGTTTTTTTTTGGTACTGGGGATTGAACTCAGGACCTTGCACTTGTCAGGCAGGCGCTTATTTCACTGAGCTATATCCCCAGCCCTGTGGGAAGCACAAGTAATTAGACCTGTGAAATTGGGTATTCATGGGATGTTTTAAAAGGGAAAAATGACAGGTTTCAAGTGATTGGTCATTCGTATAAAGCAAAGTGTGAAAGCCAGAGACCATTCCATGCTACTCATTCTAATTGTTGTCATCTGTAGTCAGAGGACAGACAGTCCCAAGGACCAGGCTGAGGACCTAAGTTTAGAAGGAGCCGAACATTAGGAAAGATTGAATTCTCAGCTACCGACAGCCTCCAACAACAAAGTGAGGGCTCTGATAAAGAAGAGAACCAAGGCTAACAATGAGAATCTAACATTAGTGAGACTTCAGCTCATCTCCACTTGTTAGAGAATAAAGCCACCACCCCAAAGTCTATGCACACACCTGGCTATCTGTCTACTAAGATCAGGTCCCAGTATGACCCGATAGGAAATATCAGGCCAGCTAAGGGAGGAATGAAATGGTAAATTGAAAGAGATACACAGTCAAGCTCATATGTACCAGCAGGAAGTGCAATTAAGCGAGGAAATAGATCCTGACAAGGCTAAAAACCAGGGGCAGGGAGGAGAGTAGATAAGGAGAGTTGGTGGAAATAGGGGCACTGTCCCATATTATAGCTAGAAGGCTTTTGTCAAAGGCCCTGGTTCTGATGCACTGTAGCATGTGGCAAAAGAAATGGTGCCTCTTCTATGAAGCTGAGAGGCCATGACTTTGTTGGTGGACAGCAGGTGGCAGGAGGAGCAAGGGGTTCAGGGAAGTGGATGTGCTAAAATGAGTGCTACCAGCTGACTGTGCCGTGACGAGGCCTGGGACACACCGTTTATCAGGACCGCAGCATGAGGATGGGGTGTGGAGTGGAGTGAAGCCAGCACATCTTTGTTGATAAACAGTGACACATGGATGTAGCTGTCATCTGTAGGTCAGGGCTGAGCCTAGAGGGTGCCACTGCAGAACTGGGATCTCCTGTAGCAAGGAGGATGATAGGATCTTGGCATGACGGGAGCCAGGTGGCAGCACTTACTCAGCAGAAGCAAAGCAAGTGTGCTTGCTGCTATGGGCATCAGTGCCAGGGACCCACGGGGATGGCTAACAGAATACAGGGCAGGCAGACAGGCATCAACAAAGGCATAATACGGAGATGATTGAAGGATGTGTATCTTGCTGTATAAAATCTGGATGCACAGTAGGCGAAGATCAGCTGTTCAAGTGGAAAGAAATAATCACCTGCCAAGTGTCCTGACCTGGGTTAGTTCTCAGGTCCAAAACACCCATTCAGTAAAGAAGAAGCCTGATCTGTGTTCTCCAAATTTGTCCCCAAAGATCTCTGGTCATTTCATTTATATGGTAACCATCACTAAGAAGGGGGACTACTCTGGTATCTCTAGGATATTGGTTGCAGAGTCCATGTTGATGCAGGCAGAGGTGGACCATAAACACCTCCAGGCTCCCTTAGAGCTAGTGGTCAGGTGATGCATTGAGTCCAATGGGTCAGTGTCTGATTCCCAAGTGCAGGATTCAAATCCCACTCAGGAGCTATCAGAAAGCACACACCGGTTCCTCGACTCAGAGGGCAGAGCTGTTCAAGTAGGGAAAGGCAAGTGGACGCCCTGGACAGCCCTCTCTGTCACAGGGAGTAACCCTGGGGGGAAGGGCAGGCAATAGCACCGCCCTTGGAGGTGTCCGGGACGCAAGGCTGCGGATTTCCACCTTTTCCCCATTTAATCATCAGTGTGGCCGCCGCAAACACTGGATGGATCAAGGAGGACCACAGTGAATGAATGCAGACTTACCCAAGGGCTAGCTTACTCCCACCACTGCACATTCCACCCCTCTCTGTGCTGCAACCACAACATAATGCAGCAGTATCTAGCATCTCTTAGTTGACCCTTGAACCAGGCCCTTTACCTCTTGTAGACTTTACTCATAATCACTCTGACCAAAGAAGAAATAATAGAAATGCCATAGATTAGCAACAAAGACAAAGCTATCATTTTACCATAAAAAAGGAGAAAAGGGAGGCGAGGAGGGAAGAAGGACGAAAAGAATAAGAAAGGGAGATGGAAAAGGGAGAGAAGAGAACCTCAATAGACATGTCCTTGCAGATCACACGAGAAGACATCTTCAGAAGGTGCTGATTATAAACAGACTGAGTGTAAATTCAGGGTCCAGCTTTTATTAGTTGGGTTGTTCAAGTCTTGCTTTAGACTGTCATGAAATGAAAGGCTAATTTATCAGAGCAAATAATAATAATTAACACCCCTCCCCAAACCAAGAGAAGACATGAAAGCCTGAAAGTCTTTGAGGCAGGTTATATTTATCTTCTGAGGAGCACTGTCTTCTCTGAACTCTGAAGCTGTGCAGTATCTGCCCCAAATCTAAGACTTTGCTTGTTTTGGGGCAACAGACCCAGAGATGCTCCTTTATGGGTTATCAAAAGTATTAATTTGGAACTCAGAATGAGCCATACATTGGAGGTGCTGTACCTACCTTCCAGAGACCATTTTGCTGGGAATCCAGAGCTATGCCTACCTGGTTATCCATAGTGTCACCATGATTCAAATGAGGACAGTAATAGTAGGGGCCAACCAGTTGTAGTGGTGCACCCCTGTAATCCAGCACTCAGGAAGCTGAGGCAGGAGGATTGTTGTGAGTTTGAGGCCAGCCTGGGCTACAAAGTGAGCTCAACATCAGCCTGAACTGCATGAGACCCTGTCTCAAAAAGACCAAAAAAAAAAAAAAAATTAGTAGGGCCCAGTGGGTGGACTTAACCTGAGTGAATGGTGTTCAGGAAAAGTTCTAGAAATGGGGTGACACTTGAAATGGGGCCTTAAGGATTAAGTAGAATTTTTTTCCCAGGCAAATAAAGGCTGCCAGGATTTCAGGACCAAATGCCGACTAAGAGCAGTTAAGTCTCTCCAAATTCCACTGCCCTTAGATTTTGTGAGATGTGCAGAAATGAAGATTGATAATTCAAGTGATAACAAGGACAAGATTCAGCAGGTAGTTTGATTCGGTGTATTTAGGGTTTCAAAGGAGAAAGGGAAAATAGGTGTAAGTCTAACTGACTGGCTGAGCCTAAAAGGAAAAATACCACCTCCTAATGTAAACAATGGAAATCCATTCCTGATCAATTCACAACAAAAATGTGTGCAACCTTAAACAGTGAATAAACAGTACTAAAGTTTGCCCACTGACACATCAACAGCAAGCCAAGCTATTTCTACCTGAAAGGGGATAAAATTATCTTTATTTGCATGTTACACATCTATTTATGAAAAAGGGAACATGAGTACTTCACATGTGGCTGACTTACCTGGGGAACCAGATTTTAAATCTATTTTAGGAAAATGACTGTTTAAAGGCAATAAAAACTAAATATAAATATACTTGATGTCACTGAACTGTGCGTTTAGATCCTATATGTATTACTATAATAAAAAAGCCAGGAAGGCTGAGGAATTAGGATCAAAACCTTGAAACCACCCTGGGCAACTTAATGAGTTAGCAACACACTGTCTTCAAAAAGGAAAAAAGAGAAAGAAAGAAAAAAATATACATATATATGGATGCCTGGGGATGTAGCTCAATGCCAAGACACTGGGTTCCCCAGTAGTGAAAATACCCACATACTACCAGTATCTAATTATAAAAAAAAATGAATATAATTTTAATCATAGGTGCAGAGAGGGGAGGGAAAAGCAGAGCAGGGGGAGGAGAGTATTATGGTCTGAACTGTATACTGGAAGGGAGAACTGTGGGTGCCATTATTACTTCCATTTTAAGGCTACAGGTAAAGTACACTGCTCATAGTCAGTACACGGTGGATGAATGGAAGGATTTTCTGGGCAAATGGGTTTGGACCAGACTTACGGTAAAGGAGCAGGATGCATGTAGTTTTTGTAGCAGGAAGCCCAGGTGCTGTGGCAGGGAACAGGAAGACATAGGTCCAGCTTACCTCAGTAACTGAGGAATGGAAAGTTGTCAACAAGAGACCATTGGTTCCACTGCCTACAGGCGGAAACTATAGCTTAGATAGAAGAGGATACTCTGATCCGTAAAGATCCAACCATTAGTTAGCTATGATTTCTTTCTTTTGAAACACTTTCACTTCCATTAACCCAGGTTCTCCCCCCATTGACTTATACTTCCCCTTGTTTCTCCTTGGCATGGGAAACCTCCTTACTGAGACCTGGAAATGGATAAATGTCTTCCTTCCAAACCTCATTCTTGTCCCTTCCCAGGCCTGCAAACCCTTTCTCATCCTACCTCCGACACCCACACTGGGATAACACTGCAGGTGTCATGGACTGGGGCACTGAGAAAACGAGAGGAGGAAGGCCAAGTGTCTCACCTTACGGAGCTGAAAAAAACTGCACGCTCAGAGGGACTCCACATACAGGGAGGTTCAAGGGGTGAAGGCTGAGGGGCCCTGCCCAAAAGGGTCACAGACCCTCTGACCTAGGGATGGATG
The DNA here is from genome assembly GCA_004027595.1 of Dinomys branickii. Lineage (NCBI taxonomy): Eukaryota > Metazoa > Chordata > Mammalia > Rodentia > Dinomyidae > Dinomys > Dinomys branickii. Next base: position 3,540 of record PVLD010016772.1, on the reverse strand, counting down.
TTAGTCAGGTGCTGGCAGGAATCAGCCTCCTAGGAACAAAAATGAAGGATTGTTATTAGTGAAAGAATATTTATGCCAACTAACACTTGAGAGATGATTATGTCCCAGACATCTCAATATTTTAGACATAACATTTATATTCTCCATAGGACTATGGAGTAGGTGCCATTAATATTTCTATTTTACAGGGTACTTGTAAATTACACCATTCACAATCCAACAATTAATATTAAACATAAGTCCTTCAAAGGGGTGTGGGCAGATGGCAGGATTTATCAGCCAAATGGGCTTAGCCCTGAGTCATGGTGAAGGAGCAAGGTGAAGTTAAAGGTAGCAGGGGCCCCAAGGTGCTTAATAAAGGTGATGGTGAATGTTGGTCCAGCTCACCTCAGTAGCTGAGAAACAAAATTATCAAAGAGAGAGTTGGTTCTGCTGCCTTCAGCTGAGAACTATGGTTGGTCTTGGGAACGAGATGTGTACAGATGATCCAACCCAGCAGGCAGTTATATGTACTTTATTTCTCTTCAAACACTTTCACTTTCATTCACCTAGGACTTTCTCTACTCATCAGAGAGACAACAAAGTGTTTCTGCCTGAGAATGCCTATCCTCGGAGCTTTCAATCTGCTTTTTAAGTCCAAGCAAGCAATTAGCGACCCTCATTAAGGAAGACAAGGTGGTGAAAACACTGCAGTGATGTAGGGGTGGAAGATGGGAGAGTTCTTTTTACTTTGTGTATTTTATGAAGTTTTTATGCCTCAAAGACTCTCTGGCCTGGGAGATATTTCCTCCTCAAGATCACCAAATCTTGGGCAGGGGATGTGGCTCAGGGGTAGAGCTTTCGCCTTGCATGCCAAGGCCCTCAGTTTGATCCTCAGAACCATGTTAAAAAAAAAAAATCCAAATCTTCCAAACACAGTACATTCCACCAGAGCCACGTCCTTCTTATGCAAAATTACATTTCCTGCATCTATATTCCCTACACCTTCCTTACCCAACTCACACAAGATATTTCCCTGGTATTTTCCATGCTGTAAATCAACTGGGACCAAGTGTCATCATATAGCAACCTTCCCAACAAACATGTCCCTTGGAATTATTGCAATTTTCAAACCAGCTCTGGCTTATGGTGCCTTCAGAAATTCCAATAAAGGCTCTGCCATGAGACCCCCTCCGCCAAGATGCTTCCCCTTGCTCTTCCTGGCATGGCCAACCTCCTTACTGAGATCTGGAAATAGATAAATGTCTTCCTTCTGAGCTTTATTCTTGTGCTCTCCTAGGTCTGCAAACTCTTTCTCATCCTACCTGCAACATATAGAACACTGCAGGTTTCATGGACCTCAGTGGTGAAAAAACAGGAGAGAAGAAAAGCCAAGTGTGTCACTCACCTTAAGGAGTTGAGGACAAAATGCACCCTTTCAAGAGCCTCCACAAACAGGCAAGTTCAAGGGGTGAAGGCCCTGAGGGGCCCTGCCCAGCAGGGTCAGAGACCCACTGACCTAGGGATGGACGTTGGTCAGTGGTACTGGCAGGAATCAGCCTCCTCGGAGCAAAACTGAAGGATGTTCATTAGGAAAGGATATTTAGGCCAACTAACACATGAGATATGACTATGTCCCAGACGCTGATATCTAAAGATGACCCAACCCAACAGTCAGTTATATATAATTTATTTCTCCTTCAAATACTTTATTTTCATTCATATAGGGTTGCCTCTACACATCAGGGACACAATAAAGAGTGTTTCTACCCAAGAATGCCTGTCATCAGGAAGCTTTCAACCTGCTTTTTGAGTCCAGGCAAGCAATTAGTGACACATATTAAGGAAGACAAGGTGGGGAAAAGAATGCAATTATGCAGGGATGGAAAATTATTTTATTTAACCATGTTGAAGACTGAAATTGGTCCTCACACAATCTAAATACCAGTAGATAAAGTCCCAATATTTTCATTTTGTATTTTTAAATTTTTAAATCATCTGTGTTACTGGAGAGTAAATCTAAAACTTCCCACATGCTAGGCAAGTGACCGGCCGCCAAGTTATATCCACAGCCTTTTTCATCTACATCTTTGATATTCTAAAGGAGGGCATTTTTAAGCTGCCCATGTTTGTAGGAATTTGGCATCCTCCTGCCTCAGCCTCTGGTGGGGCCACTGTACAGGTGCAGATGATCTCACCTGGCCAACTCATAATTCAAGTGAGAGCTGAGCAGATGCCTCCTCAGGAAAGTTTACTGCAGTCATGTAGTCTGATGTGCTTCCTCTCAGCCTTCCCTCTGCTACTGTCTTTATGTTCAGTATCTCTCTGTGATTATTTCTTACTTATTCACTCATTTTATTTTGTTGGGATCACACCCAGAGCCCCTTAATTCCTTGTTATTTTTATGTTAATTGCTGGCTCAGATACTTGAATAAACAATATTTTGCATGTTTGTAGAAAGGTGTGTTCAAATGGTCTTTTGGGGCACAATGATACATGGCTTTAATCCTATCTGAGTATACTGAGGCTGGATGATTGCAAGTTCATGGTCAGCCTGGGCAACATAGAGGTACTCTGTCTCAAAATATAAAATAAATAAGATAAAAAAGTCAGGAGATAAACTCTGTATTAAAAGTTCACTGATGTTAATCCACAGTATCCAAATAATTAATCTGAAATCCATATACTAACAGTATCTAATTGTAAAAATAATTTTAGGGCTGGGGATATAGCTCAGTGGCACAGTGCTTGCCTGGCAAGTGTGAAGTTGTGAGTTCAATTCCCAGTACCAAAAAAAAAATAATAATAATTTTAATCACAGGGTCTTAGATGAAATACTAACAAGAGAAAAAACTTGAAAAAAATACATGACCCAACCTCTTATCTAACTGTCTTAAAAAGAGACATGCTCTACTGGGTTCATAGTTCAGTGATAAAACACTTCCCTACCATGCAGGATACCATTTGTTTGTACCCAATATTGCAAAAATACAAATACAAAATAAAAAGAACAACTTACTGAATGAAGCAGTCTTCTGTTTCAGACATGGTGGTACACACAATCAGAGCAACTAGGGCAACTGAGAGAAGAAAATGGACAGGCAGAACCCAGCCTGGGTAACTCAGCAAAGCCCTTTTCTCAAAACACAGCAAAATAATAAACAAATAAATAAATAAAGCCTGTGTCTTTAGCCCTGTCCTCCATCATTCAACTTTCAGTAACTTAAATTTTAGAGTGTTGGAGGGAGTCTTTATTTCTAAAGATTTAAAGTACATTGTAGTTGTTCCCAAAGAGATTATTTCTGAAACTTAATAAAATGCTTATTATACAAAGACTATGAGTTTATAAATAAAATGTAGTTATTCTTTTTTTTTTTAATTTTAGAAACATAAAAGTACAAAAACATATTGACAAACAGACACCCATTATCATAGAAAATAGTACAATCACAACTAATCTATAGACAAGGTGATATGGTCTCAACAGTAGTTGTTGCTTTATCCATTGATATCTTCGAATTGTAGATGTATGGACCCATATACAGACATGCAAATTTAGTC
>PVLD010016771.1:0-43935 GCA_004027595.1 Dinomys branickii | reverse complement strand
ATGTCCCTTAAGCTTTCTGCTGAGAGTTCCGCTTAAAAGGCTGTACAGATATTGGTTAGATACTCCCTACCTAGTGACCTGGGTGAGGTGTGTAAGACTGCTCCCCCACCCTCCCAGGGTTCCCTGCAGGTATAGGGATGGATCTCCTCCCCCACTCGGTGATCTGGTCGCGAGCGCCGATATCTCACCAGTTTTTGGATTCCCTGCAGGCATGAAGGTTCCAAGGTGCCAGTCTATCCTTTGGGGCTTTCTGAGCGGCCCGCCCGATGCGCACGAAACGTGAGACCGCTGGGCGTTGCCGCCGCCAGAGAGCCGATCCAAACTATGATCTTGTAAACAAGAGAGACACTGCAGTGACTACCTTGCTCAAAGTACCTTTTTCTGGTGTCTCCTGAGGGCTAGCTGGAAGCCCCTGCTTAGGAACTGCTTTTTGCAGAACACCATTTGGGATCTTGCCATAAGAGTAGCAGGGATGACCCTCAGTGGCAGGTGCTATAACTCTTATCTCTTCTGGTGAACACATGAAATGTCCCCATTCGGGAGCCTTTTCTCTAATTCAGCAACCATAAACTGTCCTAGAGCCTTGAAGCAGCAATGCACAGCCTGAACAACATGTGATTCTGCAAAGCCAAAGGTTTCCACCTCACTGAAACCTGAAACCACCCCAGTCCTCCTCAGTGAGCTTCACACTCATAATCATAGCCTACGGCACCCCAGAGAGGACAGTTTCTTAGTTCAGCCTAGCTGGTAAATATTTTCTCCCTTGTAAAGTTTAACATCTTCCCAGCACAGACACTGGTTCTTTTTAGGAACATATCTTTTGTCAGTGCTACCCAGCTGGGATTTGCTGTCTGATCCCGAGTCCATAGGAGGCAGCAAACCCCCTCTCCAGTTCAAGATGTCTGCCTGGACTTTTTATTTCCTGCTTGTAACCCAACTCCTCCTCCCTGTCCCTCCTGGCCAAGGGCTGCTAGGAAGCCAACACAGTGATGGGAAGAAGCTGATTTATTCAGAAAACCCAAAAGCTCGCAGCATTTACCTTTGGGAGTCACTTGTTGGCTAAGGCTTTGCAGCTTTTTCCCCTAAGGGGTTGAATCAGACATCTTTGTGTGGCTGCTGCACAGACTTGATTGCCTTTGGAGAATGAAAGGGAACAGCCACACTCCAGGCAGCAGTCAGGAGGCCTGCAGGGCTGGATGCTTTCTTTACCTTCCAATTGGCCTAATCAGCACTGACAGGAAAATGTGCCTGAAGACAGTACTGAGGCCAACTTGGAGAAGAGGACAGGAGGGGAAAGAGATCAAAATGTAACTCAAGGGAAATGAGAGTTGCCAAACACCAGTCAATCAGGGATACCATTGCTGACTCATCAGGGTCTCCAGGTTAACCACAGAAGGGAGCAAAGGGGAAAGATCAGGGCTTCTTTGGAAGATGGAGCATTTCAGATGGAATCCATATTTTCCAGCAGGCATTGTGCTGTTCTCACCTTGACTTCCTGGAAAAAGCAAGTATAGTCCACCTCCTTAAGGGTGTTGCAAGTCCAGTGTGAGCCCGTGAATAAGTCTCATATTTAACACATCATAAGGTTCATATCACCCTCATTTGAAAAGAAATTGCATTCACTAAACCGATATTATAGCCAGGGTCTCAAACTATTAAGATACATTCTTGTAAACTGTCAAGTTTCAGGGGACACCAAATCACAAGATTGAAATTTGATTAATTTGCAGCCAGAAGTATCACTGTTCCAGAAACTGCCCCTATTAGTAGACCTGTATATTCAGCCAAGTCAAAAATCAAATAATTGGCATGAAAGGTTAGAATCGGAGCAAAAACTTCAATCAGAGGTATGGTACATTCAGTGGCATCAGGCAGCCACCTTCCAGCCCCTGTCCCGCCTCAGACCTGTTAATCTACTGGTGCTTCTGGTATGCAGAGTCTGTCAAATTCAAATCGATAACATGTTTTCCACAGTAGGATGATCTTGGGATTAGGTGCGCTCACTCCTGTGCCTAAGAATCCTCTGTCCCTTTAGTTGGACTGATAATGTCACAGTTGGACTTTGGTAATCTGTTTTCTTGGCCTCATAGCTGATCTTCAGTGTAGCATACTCTGTCTTTAGATTTGCTCAGGTCTGCAATAGAGCTACAACAACCAGGAGACGGTCATCACTAGAGAATTCTCTCCTATCTTAAGCCTAGCACTCTCTCTATTACCCGTTCCCATTTATGGCTCAGGTTCTGCTTGTATGGATACACAGAAAAATGCCACACCATCTTTCATGAAGGGGCTTTTCAAGAATTTAAAGCTTGCAATCGTCAGGGTTGCCACATACAATTGGTTAAGTTGTGAACTGAATGAAAGAATATGGCCACTGGGAAGACTGGTGTGCAGTTATCCCTGCTCTCAGCAGAGGTATTTTCTGTTTCACAGAGAGGCTGCATGTGAAGTGGTGTTTTAGTCACTTTTCTTATTTCTGGGACACAATACCCAACACTCACAAATTAATAAAGGGAATGTTTATTTAGCTCACAGTTTGTAGAGATTTCAGTCCATAGTCGGCTGGCTCCAAGACAGGATGGCATGGCAGAAGGCCACGGCAGAGGAGGAGAAATAGCTCATGGCATGATAGGCAGAAAGCAGAGAGAGAGAGAGAGAGAGAGAGAGAGAGAGAGAGATCAAGGGAGGAGGGAGGGAGATAGACCCCTCCAGGCTATGCCCACAATGATCTACTTACTCAGTCCAGGCCTCACCGTCCAACTTCCCATTTAGCTGTAAACCCACCAGTTAATAAATCTGTTGATGATTATTGCACACCAATGACCCAATCATCCCTCAAACAGTCCCACCTATGAATGGATGAGCCTTTGGCAGGGGCAGGTAGGGACATCTAAATATAGACCACAACAAGTACCAAGGCACATGGCTAGTTTAATACTTTGTTACCAACATTTTTGGGTTCAATAACTGCTTCTTTTTTTTTTTTTTTTCCGGGACCGGGGATCGAACTCAGGGCCCTAGTGCTCAGCGGCAAGCACTTAGCCCACTGAGCTGTACCTCCAGCCCCATATAACTGCTTCTTAATGCTTGTGACATTATGTACTCTCTGTAATGTTACCCCTTTAGGATGCTTTGAACTTGTGGATGTCCTGCCTATATGTGACATCCTAAATTGGCTCCAACCTAGCAAAAACAATGATATACTTACATTCACTCGATCCATTCATTACTGTGCACATGGCTAAAAGTCACACTGATGTTTGTAGCAGCCTCAATACACTGTTGGTCCATGCTGAGCCTGTGGTCCCCAAAACCCTCAGGTGTCTTTTCCCTGGAAACGTGCTGATCATTCCAAGTCTTCAAAATCCCAGCCAGGTTATGGGCCATACATTTATTTCTATTAAAATTCAGCATGTTGACATTAGTAGTCAATGTCACTGACTAAGGACTGATGAGTAGCATGATTCCATCTATCACTGTACTCCTCCTCTGCCTCGAAGTTGTCCACTGGATTGATAGCATATTTTCTACAATTCTAGAAAAAACAAGGGAAGGAAAAGCAACTGATATTTTGGAGTGCTAACATGTTCCAGACACTACACGTTTAGGTACATCATCTTCTTAAATCCTTCCAACAATCCATGCAGATATGCGATAGCATTAATTTTAAGCTCAGAGATAAGTAACTCCCACATGATTGTATAGCTAGTAATTTGCAAAACAGAGATTTAAATTCAATCATATTTCATTTTAAATGTCAAGTTCTTCCAAAGAAAAACATAAGGTCTCTGAAATCATTCTGAGCAATGACTGGTCAAAGCCAAGAGGAGAGCTCTCTAGTATAACCTAGGGTCCTTATTTAGGAAATGGCTAATGCCACTTAGACCTGGAAATTGTAGGTCTCCTTTGGGAACTCCAAGTTAGATTCTTGTAACAGAAGTTGTTCTCCATTTCAAAGAAAAGATGTTTCCCCCAGAGTCACAATGCCCTAGGGTTTGCTTAGCTCAAGTACAACTTCATTCTTTTCTGTATAATTGTCATGATAAAATCCAAACCAATATCCATCTGTTATTTCCTCCTGGGAAACCCACCCGAGAAAGATGTGGACAAATTAAGATTGTTTTCTTCTTCATCCCATTCTTTCATGAGCAGTTCACCATAAAATGGAATATTTGAGTTGGAATCCTAGAGATCACTTAGTATGGTTATGCCATTTCAGGGACAAGTTTGTTATGACCCAAGATGTTCAGGAACTCCCTTAAGCCTGAACCCTAGACTGCAAGAGTCTCATCTTTAACCTTAATCAGGAGGAATGACCATCAGTCAACACAGCCTTCTATTTATTTCAAAAGGATGGGGTGAATTTTCTAAACACAGCTAACACTAAGAACACCTCTTTAACTTCTAAATGTCCCTGGAGAGTGGAGATTGCTTTGGCCATAACTTGCATTCTAGAATGTTCTCAGGAGCCTAGTTCATCCAGACTGTGGTCCAGATCTAGTCCCAGCCCTGCCTTTATCTTTTGCCTCCAGTCCTCCATTACTTCTCCTTACTTAGCCCTGTGCAGTACTCCATGCATGACAGCAATCAATAACCTCCTTATTAATTAAATGACACTTTAGAAAAGCTCTTCTCCCAGGGCTCTGAGAAAGCCAGCTTTGGCTAGCTGTAAAGTTTTCAGTAATCATTTAAGAAAAAAAAAAGTTATTCATCATCTTTATGGCAGATCACGGCCACCACATTCTCCCCAGGAGTTCAATTCATCAAGCTCCTCAATGCAAGGACGGCTAACAAGGTCCCTGTCACTTTGGCTGAAATATACAGGTATCACCAGAGGCTCCAAACTCCTACCAGGAACAAAGTTGAAGCCCACTTCCCAGCCCAGCATCCTCCAGCTGGGATGCCAGCAAGAGGCCTCACCATCTTTCTCATCTTGACTTCTGGAATAAGGACAAATAAGAAGGAGTTCTTCAGTCTCTTCCTCTTAAGAGACTTGTTTCCTGTCAGCAAGAAGTTTGAGGTTATGCACTCAACATTTGATGCATAAGAAAACGGATTTGACTGTGGTTGTGGCACTTGGACTTCTAACTCTCCAACACTCCACATTTATAAAGCCAAGGATGACCAGTGATGTAATGCTCTGCAAAGCCTCTGCAAACACGTTATCTCATTTGATCTTCACTTCAATCTTAGAAAACAGACATAGAAGGGATTATTATTGTTCTCACTTTGTAAAGTAGAAAACTGAGGCAGAACATGGTCACTTGGGCACTGTAGGACTTGAACTCAGATCTCACTCTGGGCCCTTTGCATTTTACACTATTATATCACCAAGCTTTGCACATGACTTCTTGGTTTTTGTTGTTGTGTTGTTCTTTTCTTTCTTTTTTGCTGTGAGCAGTGCAACTGCATTTGGAATTAAGTTGTTGTGTAGTCCTTCTTTTTGCCCATGATAGGAACATCTTCTCTTAGATAAAAAGCTAGAGAACAAGACAAGATACCACGTTTAAACTTTTCAGCCAACTCAGAGTGGCCAGGATCCTCCATGCTGTTCAGTTCCATTTGTAGAAAACTTAAATTGGGGTCAGCAGCATTTGTCTGACTGCTGGGAACTTGGGGTTGCCACAGGGGTGAAGCAGGTCAGCACCTCTGGGGCATCCACTTTGGCCTGCTTCTCCAGCCATGTAAAAGGAGTTGGGAGCAGATGGGAGCTAGGTTCAGGACATACGCAGAAGTTGTGTGTTTGTGTGTTTGTGTGCATGCCTGTGTGTACATGTGTTTATGTGTTTGTTTCTGTTGTAAGTCATCCAAATTCAATTTGCATTCATTGTTTTCACTGTGTTAAGTGTTTTCACATGGGTTGTTTTATATAATTCTAATTCCTTCAAGTGGATTAAATTGTCTCCATTTTTTAGACAAAGCACTCAAGCTCTGAGCAGCTAAGTGACTTTATGCTGGATGTTGTATGTCCTTCTCCCACCCTGGAGTAGGGGTGAAAGCCATTTCTGTAGATTTCATGTAATTATGGGCCCCTCCACTTTTTCCTTGATGAGCACTTTACCCACTGGCCATGTCCCTGTGCCCTGCAGTTTAATTTCTCCCTTATCACCATCAATTCTAGAAGTGACCAGCAGGGCACTGAGGCAGTGTGGGGCTCACATGCTGCTCAGGCTGGGATGAAAGCTGCTGTCCTGCTCCACTGAGGAACCCTGCTTTCCCTTCCCTGGGTGGGGGTGAAGATTAGAAACAGGAATGGGAAGCTTCTGCCTGGGGTCCAGTACTTCCTTGCTCTCCTTCAGTCTGTTTCCTGACACACAGAGCATTTCAACCTGATTTACCTCCTTCCTTGGGGTTGTGAGCAGGTGCTAGAATTTCCCGTGATGGAACCAGCCCTGTAGGCAGGACAGGAGAAGCATGTGTTGGAAGAACAGCTGTTGCTCAGAATAATAGTGAGCAGAATCTGATGTGTACCTCTGCACATCCTCCTGAAAGGCACATTGGGGAGAGAAGGCAGAGAGGCAAGAGAAAGGACAGGGCGTGAAGGGAAGCCAAGGACTCAAGTGAAATCTGGGAAGAGAAAGGGGCACACAAAAGGGAAGAAAGAGAAGGAAGACAGAATGTGTAAGAGAACATACAACTTTGTTCACCCTGTTATAGTGATATTTAAAATGTCCCCCAAAAGACTCCTTTTTAGAAGTCGGGCTTGTGGGAAGTGATTGGATCATGGGGTGCTCTACTTCGTGGACGAGTCCTTTGGTGAGATCATAGCTTACTTTGCTGTTTGGAGGTGGGGCTTCATCCGCAGAGCAGGGTCACCGTGCGTGTGACCTGAAAGGTTCTGTGCACGTCCCTTCCTCCTGCTTTGTCTACCATGGGACGAGCATCCTTCCTCTGCCATGCCCTTATGCCATATCATTTCTGCCTTGGAGCCAACTGCCCACGGACTGGAGCCTTTCAATGCCATGAGCCCAAATAAACCTCTGTTCCTGTATGTTAGGAGGGTGGGGTGTTTTGTCCCTGCAGTGGGTAAGTGACTAGTACATAGCTGGTCTAGTTTTCATCCGTCTTGTTTTCTTTCTACAGCCAAGATCCCCCACCTCTCATTCCTGGAAATGGTCAACCAGTATCATTACCATGAAATTCCCAGAGATACCTCAATGCCCATCCCCTCATTACAAGTGATCTTAAGGACTTGAAAAAATTTCCCCTCCTCAATTCAGCTTGGAGGGACTCTCAAGGAAACATTTAACAGATAGTGGATGAATGGACAGACAGAGAGATAGACAGACAGACACATACACAGACAGAGAGACAGGACCAATAACCTCAGATACATACAAATGAATGAGTTGTGGTTTTCCTGTGTCTTAGTCTAATTGAATCAAAGTCTAACCAAAATAAAGAATTTGGGCTATAAAAATTTCACTACTCAGAAGGCCCCCAAAGCTCTGGCTTTCCAAGTCTTTTAAGTTTCTCCATCCCACTTTTTTCTCAGCACATTGCGCCTCTCCAGGGGAAAGTATCTAATATTTCAGAGTGTTTACTATGTGAAACTACTTGCAATATAATCAGAAGTCTTCTGGTTGTAAGTGGCATACTTATTAACTCCAGATAGCTTAGTCATAAAGGGGAAGTTCATTGTTCGTCAACCAAAGCCTGCAAAGGCAGGAGGAGGTGCAGCCTCCTGGTGTGGACCCAAGGGTAATGCAAAAGCAGGCATGACCCGCAGGACCTGTACCTATCCTCTCACTTGAATCCGAGGGTGGGCTCATTCCCTCAGGCTCTCTGCATAGAGGACCAGGGCTACTGGAGGTTCTTGAGATCCCAAGAAATCAAGGGAACCATCCCACCTGCAAAATGCAGATGCCTGAAAGATTCTAAGTGCTCTGAGGTAGACCGTACAGTTTATTCTCGACCAATATTGAGGACAAAAAGGTGGAAAATTAGGATGAGAAGGTGGGTCTCTGACCAAGTCTGTAGCAAAGGGATGTGGTATACTGAAGGATAGGCAGTCTAAAATAATGAGCAGAAGGGGCTTCATATGCAAGAGTAATTGGGGGTAATATTGTTCACAAAGGGGGAGATATAAGCCCCCAAAATACAAAGGCACAGATGTTCACTCAAGGATTTTACAGTCATCGTTTCATGTAATCCTAAGGCCAACACTTCCTGTGGGTTGAGTGTCCATTGTCAGACATATTTGAGGTGAGAGGCATTTTGGATTTGGATTTTCTAGAGCGTTGAAATATTTACACATACATAATGAGAGATCCTAAGGATAAGAACCCAAGTAAACACAAAATCATTTATATTTCACATATACTGTATTCATTAAGTTTTAGGCAATATTTTCAGTGCCCCACATTTCTACCATGACATGCAGTGAGGTAGGGAACTTCCTATCCATGCCATCATATTTACATTTTAAAATGTCAAGTTCTGGACCATTTTGGATTTTCAACTCAAGGATACTCAGCCTGAATCTACAAAGCTTGTTTAAGCAAGGCTCTGTGTGTGGCTTATGACTGTATTCAGTGGCCAGAATAGGACCTGGCTTACAGTAGGTACTGAAATACTTATTGAATGGCAGTGAGGACATGATAGTAATGAGCCATGTTACAGGGTGTGGTGGGGTGAAGTGATCAACCCAGGAAGAAGGGTGTGGCCTTAAGGTTTTCTCATCTCCTTCTACCCCCAGCCACCATGTGGATTGCTTCTTGCTGTGCAGTATGATGAGCTGTCTGATTGCACAGGTCTCATCTTCCTATTAGGGAAGGACCTAAACCGGACCTCCCTAGTGCAGCCCTTCTTTCCATCTGAGCAAGTAGGGGAAGAAAACATTGCAGCCAGCACAGCTCTGGTGGGAGGCAGGCAGAGCAGACTACAGAGGATGAGGGGAAAAGGAGGAACTAATGCCAAGGAAATCCATCCTATATCCCGGCTGGTGCTCTGAGCAGGTGCCCGGCAGCCCAGGGCATGGTGTCTGGAGTACTTGCTGGTTTCAGGTAACTGTTAGCATCCATGTGGGGCTCAGAGTAGCAGGGGTGAGCTGGGAACACCGCAAGGCAGTTGAGTGGAGGCACATGTTTTGAGCAAAGGAGCGATTTCAGAGCAGGATTTCAGCTATGCGAACAGCACACCGGCTCAGGGTCCAGGCAGATCCAGGGAGGCCAGCGTCAGTGAGAAGCTGTCATGCTGGGCAGGGAGTCCAGGTTTGGGGAATCCCCATAGTCATGAGAGCAAGCAATCAACAGTCTATAGTGTACAGTGTTGTGACGATCTCGTGTTTTACAGCTTAGGTGAATTAAAAAGCATTTTCCACATACAGGATTTTCCAGTAATGATGGGTTCATCAGGATGTGTCCCAAGCAGAAGTCAAGGAACAGCCATGCACAACCAGTAGCTGCACAACAAAATCCCTTTCTGTCTGCACCTAAATAGGCCCAAGCATCAGGCTATGGTAATTTGAAAACAGCCCTAATGCTATACCATGGACCAAGCTACAGCTGAGCTATGACAGGACTGAAGGGCCTCCCAGGGGTCACCCAATCATTGAGGACTGTTCTTTTCATAGACTATGATGACATGCAACTATAGAGTCTCTGAAGCTGGCTTTGTGTTTCCTTGCCTTGTCCCCATTAAATCAGCAAGTAAAACCAGTGTCCCTGATCAGCTCAGATTCTGCAGCTATGAGCAGAGAAAGGTTGATAATTTCATGTCCCAGAAGTATTGTGGAACCCTCAGTCTCCCAGGAGAGCTATCCCCCTATTCTTGGGCCAAGTAGCCATGTCCCAGCATCGAGCATCCCATCCCTTGGTCCCCACAGGCCCAGCCTGCAGTTGACAGTTGACACACATTCCTCCAGCCTCCCCCGCCCTGTGCCCACTGAGCTGCTGAAGCACCAGGGGAAGCAGAGCCATTAGCTCCTCTGAAGAGCACTCCCTTGATCAAATACACTAACTGTGCTGTTTACTGTGTAAACTTGGACGAAGCCGCTGCATGGAGGGGGGCTCATAACAAAGGCTGTTAATATTTATGGCTGACATTGGCAGGCTCTGCATGACACCCTAATGAGCCCATCACTGCCTGAGTTTTTGCAACCGTCCAGAGGAAGCAAAGAGGAGGTGGGAGCACAGGAGTGACTGCAGAGATGATGCATGCCAGGAGGGCAGAAGCCTTCCCGACCTGGGCTTCTGCGTGGAAGACAGCAGTAGAAGCACCCTTTGGACACCTACTCTGTATAAATCACTGAGCTGGTATTTAAGGAGAGGGTGCATGGGTGTGGGGCACTGGAGAGGTTATCTATGCACAGATCCAATGAACTGGGGACTGGAGGTGTGCTTACCAGAAGACACCCGATAACCAGTAGAATTATTGGGGTGAGATTTAGGCTAGGGTTGCACCTAGCTTGAGAGCAGAGCAGAGCAGAGCAAGAAGACATGGTCTTGAGCCAAGTAGCACCAGCTTTGGGAGACGGGGATTCATTTGCACGAGGCCGAAGCCTCTCTTCTGGGTGGCAGGCACTGTGTTCCCTAAGACAGTCTCATGAGCTCTTTGCCTGCTCTGCTCTTCTGGTTGGAGATGGTCTATACTGAGACCTGAGGTCTTCACAGCTGATGAGAGTGAGCAATGGGAGGGGACATAGCACAGGGCTGGGAGAGACCTTGAGAAAGCTCATGGTGCTCCAAGCTGTCCAGGCAGCCCTCTTGGGAGCTCAGAGTTTCCTGTGTGTGAGTGACCCATGTTCCCCCAGCAGCAGCTGCTCTCCCAGGTGGGCAAAGTCAGCATTGCACATGGGCCCAGGACGTTCTCAGGCCTGAACTGTCCGAAATAGATTGCTGTGGCTTTAGTTCTGCTCCTCAGTACCTCACTAATCACAAGTTGGGTAAAAATCATCCCTTCTCTGAGCCTGACTACACATTTGCAGAAGGAGGCATCTGAGCCGGATTGAAAGACTGAGCTCACCTCTGTTATGTAGTCTGAGTAGCTTGAAGAAGCCAGATTCAAGATGTACATATGTGGGGGAACCTGCTAGGAACTTGAGCTGCCAGCCAAGGCCCAAGGCTGAGCTTGGGGGTTTCAAGAACCTCTAGAATGTGTGCAATCATTCCTGTGTGCAGACAGAATCCATCAAATCCCTAAAGAGAGTAGAAACAGTGCAGAGCAGCAGTATACTCAATCCCACAAAGGCATTGTGATCCTCTACTGTCTGTCAAGTCTCTCTGGGCTAAGTTAGTTCTAGAAGTGCTGCATCTCTTTGAGCACCTGGGCAGCATTCTCAAGTGGCATATCATGGGCTCACACCCACAGGTTGGGTTTGCCTGGCACAAGGTTGAGGGAACCAGCTTTTGAAGTTAGACAAACCTGAGCTGGAATCTCAGCTTTCCCTATCACAGGGCCACCTACAGTCTGAGTTTCCTCATCTATAAGTTCAGTTTAGGAATGCAGGGAGACACCAAGTCTGGGAACAGATCTGTCCCTGCCATTCAGGGACAGCATCTCTCCTGGGGTACTGTAGTCCATTATAAGATAATATTAGCAGGATACTTAAACTGTATGACCACTTTGTAGAAGAAGCTAGCTCAGAGGGTGCTTAAGAGGATTGCATGTGTTGACAAATATAATTTCCTTAGCACTATGTAAGTGCCAATAAATGTCACCAATAACAATAATTAGTGTAATTTTTATCTCTGTGCCATGGTCTGTATCCAGGGCTAATGCTTTTATCCTGTCCTTAGGTGATGCCTGTGACTAGAGGCAAGCCTTCAGGTTCTCCCAGGGTGGGGTGTCAGGAAGAATTCTCAATCACAAGATATTAATGAGGATTAATAGACCAGGAAGAGATAGAACAGGAGTCCAGGAGTCAGACCAAAGAGCTGGGGGCACAGGGGATCCTTCAGGGACATCAGACAAGTGGTGTAGAGGGGCAGAGTGCAGGGGCCAGGCGCCAGCAGCAGTGAGACAGGACAGGGATGCTGCCTAATTCACTGCGCCCAACAGTGGGCCCCCAGTGCTGATTGTGGCCGGAGGCAGATAAGCCAGATACCAGCAGGTACATTCTGCTTTTGATTGCTGCAGGCTCCCAGGTGCTGTGATTACCTCTCAGTGGGGGGAAGCACAAAAGAATGTGAGGCAAATGGCTGGGTAGCTGAGCATGCTCCAACAGCAGAGGGGGCCTGATTCCTTCCACCAAACTGGACTTGCAAATGCCTCTGGTTCCCCATTCTTTAATTAAAAGAGAGCCCTTGAGCCTTGTGGGGAAGGGCTGTAGTAGCTTCGCAGCAGAGATGCTTAGAGAAGCTGGAAATTCTCTCCTGGGTTCTGTGAATGAGACTCAGGTCCCAATGGGGTAGGCATGAAGCAAAGTTTGGAAAGCGGGGATGGTGTTTGATGGATAGAGAAAGGGGGAAAAATCTATTAACAGTGCTTTGAGCTCCTTAGAGAACAGTTCTTGAGGAAGCCAAGTAAACAGCTTCCTGATACTCAAGATTTGTTAATTAAGCACTCTGAACAGGCTCTGGGGGAGGGAGACAGAATCTGATTTCTGAGAGGCTTCTAGCTACAATAAAGGACAGTAATCTTGGGGCCAGTGTCGTGAGGTGTCACAAATCTTTCCAAGGATGGAGAAGGTTGCTGTCACTACAGGAGGCCATGAATGTAGTAGGAGGACACATCCTCTTATAAGAAGGACAGGAGATGGGGCTGAGCTGGATGCACAGCGATACACACAGTGTACTAGCCATCTTGGTGCCCATGAGCTGTGTAACACACAAAGCCAACAACACTAGACCTGCCCAAGAAACAGGCTACCCCACTATCACATGAGGGGCTACTGGGAAGGAATTTCTCTCCACTGATGTCTGAAATTTCAACACCAGTGGCTCATGCCTTTAATGTTGGGGTTGGATTAAAAAAGGTAGGGTTACTATTGAAGGATTTTAAGGCAGGGTTAAAAAGCACATGTTACCTTGGTCCTCTCTGTGGTGAAAAGGATTATACTATGCGTCTTCAGTGGGAGTGGTTGGGGTCAGCTAGCTCTCTGACTGGGAATGAGAGTGCAGGGAACTGACGCTGCTCCCCACCCAACCCAGACAATCCCAGTCTCTTGGTGAATGTGAGGTTGGTTGCAGGCATTGCCAATAAAGGCCTGGCTGCCCACCTTCCCAGCAGCATCCCCACAGTGAGTGCCAGGAAGGAACTCCTCAAGAGAAGGTGGGTGGGGAAATGTAAGGAAGAATGACAAGGAGCCAGGACAGGGGTCTATCACCTCCTTGCCTCTCCTTTCATACAACTCCAGCCCAGGTTTTCCACTGCTCTCTTTGCTGCTTCTGCTCAGGAGGGCTGGCCTTGCCTCCTGCTCCCACCATTGCCTCTACCTCATATTCCCAGTCTAGATTCCTTACTTCTGCCAGTTCATTTATTCGCCACAATGACAGAATGAGATATAGACGTTTATGTCCTTTGGAAAGATAAAGAAATAGAACCTCATGGAAGTTAGGTAACTTGGTAAAGACCACACTCCCTGGTAAGTGCAGAGCTAGGAGGTGAATGTAGATTTCCTGGCTAAAAGCCTGGTAGCTGTTCCACCCACATGTGCTACCTGTAAGGTACTTTGGCAGATCATATACGGCCTCGTCTAAAATTGTCTTCCAGATAGCTTCCCAGGTTTCAGACTTGTCTCTCTATTTTATATTAATAACAGATGACTTACAGGTAAGGTGGGCCTTGGGAACAGTCCACCAGACCTTCCCGAGTAAGAAGCAAAGCAGTCTGGATCTGTAGCAAGCGTCACTTAGCAAAGACTGACTGTGGGAGACTGATAGGGTAGGAAGCCACCTCTTTGCCTGAACTTCTCTGTTTCCCAAGCCCCTGGGGACAACATGTGTATAGAGAAGCTGAACCTCTACGTGTGCTGTTTCCAGAGGCAAGATCAGAAGCCATGGATGCTGCTAACCCCCGAAGACATCCCCTCTTCTGGCTGTGTGGGATCTTGTGGGTCATAGGTAAATTCAACACAATCACATCAAAGTTTAAGCAGGTTTTCTAAAAGGTAGAATTTGAAAATCTGACACTAAAACTTGTGTGGAGGTGCAAAGAACATAAAATAGCAGAGACAATTTTGAAAAAGTACTAAATTAAAGGACCCATACTACCTAATTTCAAGTATTATGATAAATTTATACTGCTCAAGACTGAATAGTACTGCTGTAAGGACAGACCAATACATCAGTGAAAAACAAGAGAGTGCCAAGAAATAGAAAAAAAAATACATATACCTGTACATATACATATACATCCATGTCCCCTGAGGTGGTGGAAAGATTTGATGAATGAAATGAAAATCTTTTCAGCAAATGTGTTGGAACAACTGGAATGCCACATAGAAAAGGAAATTTTATACATATCTATATCTATATCTCTCTCTCTATATATATAGATATATAATGCACTTAAAAATCCAAACTCTTACCATGTTTTACAAGGTCCTTCCTGGTCTGTTGTCATTTCTTCCATGTGTTTTCAAGCCCACTATCTTCCAGAGAGACTGGTTTGCTGGCTTTTCCAGCCTTAGGCCTCCCCACGCTTAACCTCCACTGCCTGGACTGTTCTGCCTTTTGAATCCAACACCAGCAGTTAGTTCTTTAGCCCTCATTTCCTTTGAATGAGCCTCCTTTATTTCTCAATTTATTTTTAACTTTTTTTGGGGGGACAAGTTCTCATTATGTAATTCAGGCTGGCCTTGAGCTCACTTTGTAGCTCAGACTGGTCTTGAACTCGCAACGATCCTCATGCTTCAGCCTCCTTTATTTCTCAATTTAAATGTGGGCCTCTTATTATTTTCTCTTGTCACTCTCCTCCTGCTTAGCCCATGTCACAACTGTACATGTAAATGAATGTGGTGTCTACTCTTTAAATGTTTTTCTACCTTAGACTATAAAATGAAAATAGGACCAAGGTAGCTTTGTGCACTACTGAGTCCCTAGCGTTGAAATAAATCCTTCAATATAGTCAATGGTCAATAAATATTTTGCAGATAAAGGATTGAGAAATGGGTAAATCAATGAACCAGTCATTTGTATTCATTCATTTGAAATGAGTGAAATACCACAATGAAAGCAGCATGCTATAGAATACAAGACCCAGTTTGGGGTATAAAGTCCTACATCTTTTGCTGATACACAGACAAGATCTTATTCCACAAGTCTGGTTTGAGGGTCAAGAATGCAAACATTTACAGAGATACCAGGGTCATTATGATAATTAGGATTATATGATGTAACTATGGGAACATATATGCACATCTTCTTTATGAGCACGTGCAAATCCATATGAAGAGATATTTGAGCCATTCTTTCTACTAGAAAATGCAATTTTATTTTACTTATTTATCAGCATTGTGTTTTTCTCATTCAACAATTTATTAGAGAAATCCATTCCAGTTGCTTGGCATAGCATCTCTTCTTTCTTCTTTGCCAACAGACACATGGTGAGATACAGGGTGTGGGGTAGTCCTCAATGCTATTCACCAATACCTTTCATTTCTTTTCCTTCTAGGTACATGATAAGTTTGCACATCCAAGCTAACCTTTGGCCAAATGCGGCCATGTGACTAATCTTAGTCAATGAAGTATGAGTTCTGACTTGAAACTTATAATTATCTGTTGCAGAACTCTTGTTATGCTCTAGCCCCGTAATTGGAGAGGTTTAGGACAGTGGTTTCTCTATCAGTGAAGGTCCCTGAATGAATGTGAGGAAAAGATTTTCCTGTTGGCTTAAATTGGACATGCAATATGAGCGAGTCATCCATTTTTATTATTTTAAGCTACTGTGGTCTCGAAGGTATTTTTAAATTCCACATAAATACACAGGCTAAGCTTACAGAAATATATTATTGTACCAGAATTTATTCAGTCACTCTCTAGTGATAGATGCCCACTTCACTTCTAGTGTTTTTCTGCTATTAAGAGTACTCCAATAAACTTCCTTATACGAATAGTTTTACACACTGGTATGATTATAAACAAAAAGAAAAAAGCACAGAAAAATACATAAAGGTTAAAGTGGGTTACATAGTTCTGTGAAGGATTTGTGGCTGAGGATTATTAGTGTGGGAGCAAAACCGAAAAGTGAATAAACAATTCATATGAAAAGCTATGCATGATATGATCACATTTATGCAATTCTGTGAAAGTATAAATCTATATCTAGTTCTACATAATTATATTTCTATCAATACATGAAGTTTTAAAAACTTAAATTACTTAGTAATTTTTTTAAAAAGAAAGCCACTAGACCATTTAAGACTGTAATGAAAATGCAAATGTTATTTGGGATGATCAAATACTAGGGGATTATCAGGCAGTTATTTATACTTCTGCTCAGGTCACATGATGGGATTAGTAGCTGCATGCTGAGGGAAGGAAGCAAAGAAGGAAGGAAGGAACAAACGAACGAAGGAAGGCAGAGCACTCGGAGTAGCCTGGCATGATGGAGGGTGTGGGGAGGGAGGGTGACAAGACTGGAATATGCTAAAGACCCCACTTTGTAGGGCCAGCTGCGGCCTGCACATTGGAAGGAGAGGGGCACATGTGCAGAGGTGGTAGGGTAGGGCTAGTAGGTGATACATACCTGTGCAATCACCTGGTAGGAAGAAGTCACTTTTCTTTCAGAATTTCTCCAGTAGCTGGTCTCTAAGTAAGACCCCTCAGAACATTTGATAACTAAGAGAGAAAAGAAAAGAGAAGAAGGAGAGGGAGAGAGGAGAGAGAAAAAGGAGAGAGAGAGAGAGAGAGAGAGAGAGAGAGAGAGAGAGAGAGAGAGAGAGAGAAAGAAAGAAAGAAAGAAAGAAAGAAAGAAAGAAAGAAAGAAAGAAAGAGAGAAAAAAATCTGACCACATAGCTTATCAGTTGTAGAGCCAGGAGTAAAATGCAGGTGTTCTAGAAGGATTTGCTAGAGATAGGCAGAGAAATAAAAGAAAATGTGGGAAACAAATAAGGAACAAGAGAAAGGGACACAGGGAAAGATTTCCTTTCCCAGAAGTCCAAGTGTATCATGGTATTGAGTGCAAAGAACAGGGACACCACAGTACCAGCAGGCAATCCTTCCCTAGGGTTCTGTTGTGTAGCAGATAGATGGACAATGGGCAGGGCTCCAGGAGGCCCAGCAGCCTCTTCACTCCCGGCCCATGGGCCCCATACCTATTTATCACACCTGATCACTAACCACCTGTGTCTTAGGGTGTCCCCTTCACTGGGCCCTGGTGCTTATTTGCATCAGGCATGCGACCCAAAGTCTGAAGGGACTCTACTAACAATTCTAATGACATGGTCTATGAACATGTTAGCAAGGGAACAGTTTTGTTTTCTGTGCCTGGTTCTCCCTCTCATTGTGTGCTTTCTTCAGAAAAAGGCCCTCAGTCCTTTAGGTGCCTAGAGCTATCTTCTTTTCCACACCTGACCACACCCTGAAGATAATATCTTCTGGACGCTGACTCCTTATGAAATGTAGAAAACCAGGAATTCTAAAGGTGGTTAAATACAGGGTGATAAACTCATCTGTACCAAGGTGTTAGGGGCTGATAACCCCTTAATGTGTTATCTTTCTTTCTGAGCAGACTTGCATCATTATAGAGTACAGAGGAAGTGTGTTGCTATGCACCAACTGGTGAAGTGGTAGACTCTGGCTCAATTTTCTGAACATGAGTGTGTTGGATGTAAATGGATCATAGAAACCAGGTGGTTAAGTATCAGATGATTTGCCGCATGGTAAGTATAGGGTGGATGCAGGTTATTAAGAACTGAGCTTGGATTCTGTATCAGTGGGACACTTTCAACCAAAAATAATGGATTATACAACTAAATGTAGCTAAAAGTTGGGGAAATTTCATTTTATTACATACCAAGAATTCCAGTATGTGTAATTCAAGAGCTGCAAATATTTCTTCTCTTTGTTATACCCCATATGACTGCAAGGTATCTGTAGCTGTTCTACGGAATGGAATGTGTAACTAGGATAGTCTTTAAATAAATTATAGGAAAGACCTCACCCCTCTCACCTCTCATTCCCCATGCATCTCTTTTTCAGTAAGGAGGAAAACCTTTGCAGAAGCCCTCTGTATTAATCCACACAGAGGGACACTACTGAGAAACATAACCCAAATTCTGAAAGAAAAATACAGTAAAGGCTTATTTCCTGTTCATGGCACTGCCTGGGTCAAATTTATTGGGTTGGGGAGGGTGCTGTGCTCCGTGAAGACATCCAGAGATCAGAGATTGAAGTTCCCTCCGTTTAGGGTTTCCACTATCCTCCAGGGTCTCAGAATAACCTCAGCTCTGAATGAGAAGTGAAAGCAGCATGGAGAAGGCCCAGAAGTTATGATAGCTCACTTCCTTTCAAATTCCATTGAGGAAAACTAACCACAAGACCTGAGTCCCATGCAAAGGATAAGGACATGCATTCCAGTTCTGTGCTCCCAAAGAAGATGATGTGAACACTAGCAAGAAACACTGGTCTCTGTCACATGTTCATTGCCATCCCCAGTTCCTGTCACCCAGGAGTAAGACCCCTGCCCACTTATTGATAGTCACATCAAGGTTAATGAGAATTATCAGGATACTGTATAAGGTGCACAGACCCTAAGATGATCCCTAATAATCGCTTCTTGGTATTGTGTCCTTACAGAATCCTCTGCTTTTGATTGTGCATATGATATGTGACTTTTGGTCACACAGTAGAATGTGGCAATGCTAAGTGGTGTCACATCCATGCTCATGTTTTGTTACATGTTTTGTGATCATGTTTTGTTACATTAAGTCATAGTATGTGAGACTTTGCCTTAGTCCATTTTCCATTATCATCATGCAATAATGACTTAATGGATAATGGGTAAAGAAAGGGATTTATTTAGCTCACAGTCTTAGAAGCTGGAAGTCCATAGAGCATGGCACAGGCACTGGCTCTGGTGAGGGCCCCTGGATGGTTATACCACAGGGGATGGCAAGTAACACATAACTCACTCCACCAGACTGGTACCAATCCTTGCCAAGGGCAGCACTCCCAGTGACCCCATTGCTTCCCAGTAGGCTCAATCTCTTAAAGTTTTCACACCACCTCCCAACACTGCAACATTGAAAACCAGGCTCCCAACACAGCAAGCCTTGGTGGACATAGTCACGCCATATCCAAGCCATAACAGGTTCTGTGTCTCTGGATCAGTGGTGGCAAACCTCTGGCCAGGAGGTCACACCAGGAGTGCAAAGCCCTTTCTGTCAGCATGCGAGCTATGTCACCCCAGCGTTGCTCCAGGGGCTGAGCACTGGGTCACAGTACACACAGGGTCCGTGTGCATGCTCAGAAAGGAGTAGCGGTGCCAGGCTATGATGTCACAAGCTGTTTGGACAGTCAGCCTCTAAAAGAATCCCATTATTGCTCTAGAGAGTCTTCTTGTGGCTTGATGACAGAAGCTGACCAGTGGAGGACATCATCCTCTAGCAGTAGAGGGTGGTATCAGACAGTCAACAAGGAAATGGTTTATGCTTTACAATTGCAAGGAAATGAATTCCATCAACAAAGACATGTTGAGTATAAGATCTGAGACCTAGAGCAGGAGACCCCGCTGAGCCAAGCCTAGGCTTCTAACCCATAGCGACCTCAGTATAATAAACATGTCATTTTAAGCCTCAAGTCTGTGCAACAGTGGAACATTAATACAGCTTGGTTTAATCATAAGTACCCACCAGTGGTGGAAGAGAGTCAATGTACTTTACTCACTGGAGAATAAACACTCGATCCATCAAAAGCAGACTTTTTCTGGGAGGATGATGGGATTCCTGGCTATTGGGAGACCATACACAGTGTTTGCCATAGACCCCACTCTATAAAAGAAGGGCAAGGCTATTTGGTGACCAACCCTTCGGTTACAGTAATCTGTGGAACAAATACACACACACACACACACACACACACACACACACACACACACACAGAAGTTACACACAGCAGTTTCAGTGTAACAGAGCTAGAGATAGGTTGAGTGTGAGGCGCAAATGAAGACAATGCAGTGTCCGATGGATAGCATAAGGAAGTAAACGTCAGCTTTCATCAGGGCCCAGGCCTCTTTGAGAGTTTGATGAAATTCTGGATGTCTTCTTCCAAGAAAATAAGATAAACTATTAAGTATTTATATATAAAATTGTGCAGGCAATTTTAGGAAGTTGTAAGAATCCTTGAAACTGATCCAGAGGTCCCAATGTTAGGAACATCCCATGAGCAGCTTGGTGACCTGGACTGCTGGGTCGTGGAGATGAGGGAGGGGGACATCTGCTGATATGGTTATGCTGGGTAAGATGTGCTCTACAGAAGCCTCCACTTGTTTTCCTATGACAAGAAACTGTTCAGAGTAACCAAGACCTGCCCAAAGGAAGTGGGGCTGGAGAAAGTGGGGAACACATCTTCAGGGACAGAGCTGGAGGTCCCAGATGGAGACAGAGTCTTCTGGGTCAGCTCATGGCAAAAAAGTAGCTTAAGATACAAAAGACTCAGGGCTCCAAAGAGGAGGAAGGCATGGAGCAGCGTTAGGAAAAGGAGAAGGTGAGGAAGTAGCACCGTAAGGGCAGTAGGAGCAAGAAATACACCTGCAAATGAGGATAGGAAGCACTGTCCCACCTGCCCTGTTGCCTCTGCTGGGGGAAGAAAGAGGAAATCAAAAACAAGAATAAAATCCTTGCTTCCACAGGTTATTTGAGCTCTCTGTGAGAACTGTTTAACTTGGTTTTCAATTCAATGACAATCCCAAAAAATTATATAAGCATTTTCCGGATCATATAGATAACAACCTCATAACTAACTGCCAATTTCGTTGCCCACATTCGCCTTTGCCTGGTGATTGTGTCAGTAACAATTAGCACTACAATAATTGGTGTGGTCCAGTGTTAAAAGAAACAGAGGGGAAATTACAATGTAAATGGCGTGCTCCTGCCAAGGGAAGCCAAATGACCTCATGGATGTTGGTGTATCAGCAGGAGAATTGAATCAAAACATGGCACAGGGACACAGAAACAGGCCAAACTCAAAAAACCTGTTGGACATGTCCATGTCCTGGAGGAGTGACTCAGTTTTAGTAAACCAATACTATCTATTACATTGAGTTAATTTTTGTTAATTTGTATGTTTGAATTCTGTCATTGTCTTTGTATTTAATCTGCATATTCATTTTGTGGCAGCCGCAAGCACTGCTTACAGAAAGCCAGTTCAGCTCTCCTTCTGGGTACACAGCAAGATGGCACTTTGGGGCCCCATCTGTTGAGTAGCACATGTGATCAGTTCTGGCTCATGAGCTGTAAGCACAAAGTAACGGAGCTACTGCATCTCATTGCAGTACTATGGTCTTATCCCCTCCAGGGATGACCTTGCTCTAATGTTGTTTGAGATTGTGATAAATACAATCAAGTGTTATTTGATGAGAAAAATTCTGAGAGATGTGTCACTAAGATAATTCATTGAACTATTTAGATCAGAGAGTATACTCACACAAACCTGGATGATCTAGGTCAATCTCTTGACATGATCTTTAGGTTTAACCAAGAGACGTGGTAGAACTGGAGTTACAGCTCAGTGGTACTGGGCTTTTCTAGAATGTGCAAGACCCTGAGTTCTATCCTCAGCCTTGAAAAATTAATTAATTAATTAACTAATTAAAATAGAAATAACAAAAAGTCAATGTAAGTTAATTGCAAGTCTATGCATCTTAAAAGCAGATATCCTGATTAACACTGAGGGTAAAAGAAAATGTGTTTATCCATTGCTAGGTGCATTAGAAACTCTTCGATAGTGTCAGGTGTTGTGGCAGGCACCTGTCATCTCAGCTACACTGGGGGCTAAGGCAGAAGGATTGCAAGTTCAAGCATATCCTGGACAACTAAGTGAGACCTTCTTTCAATTTTTTTAAGAAATAAGGATGTAGCTCAGCAGTCGAGTACTTGCCTGGCATTCACAAGGCTCTTGGGTTTGAGAGTACTGCAAAAGCAGAGAAGTACCAAACAGGATGCACGAGGCAGCTACCAGAGGACCATGGCATACAACTTGAGAGCAAATTTATTTTATAGACAGAGTAGACTCTAAATAATGACAAAATTATTGTATAGTAATTACCTAAGCCAGTACCTTAGTTATTTATTAGGTGTCATGTACCATAAAAATAGTTGTACGTGCTATACCTTTACACAAGTGGCAGCAGCAAATGTCTTTACCAGCACAATCACAAACACCTGAGCAATATATTGTGCAATGATTTCATGGTGGCTTTGATGTCATTAGGTGAGAGGCATTTTTAAGCTCCATTATAATCCTGCGGGACTTCCTCTACTTGGAACGCTGTGGGGAATGAAATCGGCAGTTAGTTATGAGGTAATATATTTGGGTCCACTATTGACAGAAATGTCTGAGGTGTGGGACTATACTTGCTTTAGGTATCTCCAGCCTCTCTGGGTCTTCTCTGGATCAGGTCTTTATGGACTGGATCTACACAGTTGATGCCTTAATTCCCAGTTGAAATTGGCCAATGGGCAACTCTGGGCTGAGACCTGAGAGCAGGAAGGGAACAAAGTCAGAGTATCCTAGTCACCCTGGCTGGCTGGCCGCATCCTTTCCCCAGCCTTCAGTTCCAGTTCCAGCAATTGCTCCTCTACCTTGTCCCCCTGAATGGGGCTGGCTAGTTGCTCCTAGTGCACAGCTACTGCGCTACAACTCACCCCTGCCTGTTCCTTGTAAGCACTACAAATAAGCAGGAAGTCCAATGCCCCTCAGAGTCTTTGGCTTGGTGGTACCTTTTCAGTCTTGCTATATATAACAGGGGTCCAAATAATGGCTTCCTCAGCTCAGATGCCCGTTATTCTGTGATGCCATGTTGCATGAGGAAAGTAAATCACTGTGATCACTAAGATTTTGGAAGTTCTGTTATTATCATCATCTGTCCTGACAGATTCAGGTATTACAATATTTAAGAGGTTAAGTGTGAAAAATTAATGCCTAGTTTAATCCTGTAGGTATCTTTAATCTGTTTTAAGTTATTCTTGGCAGGGATCCATTATAAATTTTGTTTCCTCGAAAGACTGGGTATCTCTCCTATTGAGGAATGCAGGTCAGGGCAAGGACTGAAGCCAAACCTGGGGATGTGCTGGTGCCTCAGGCCACGTTGGGGAGCTTTGAAGCCTCAGTTTCTTCCTCTATCATATGTAGCTAATAGATCTGACTCAGGGGGTCCTATGGTTGAGATAATGCATGTAAAATGTTTAGCAGACAACTTGACATCTAGCATTTGCTCTATAAATAATAGCCAAAGCTAACTCATTAATGATAACTTCAATTAAATTGTTATAAAAATAACCTAAAGGATTAAAGCAGAGGGGAGAAATGTACAGAATCACTGGGCAGAGGCCAAGGGAGCAGGACTCAGCCAGGCAAAGGAGTTAGGTGTAGCATAGGACAGAAGGATAGGTCATCAGGACACAGAGAACAGCTTCTACTTCCAAAGTCATGGGCATGAAGATGGTTAGAGAAGCCCAGGGAGAGGCTGTGATTCATCAGGAAGGGAAGCTAGAGTCAGGTGCTGCCTAGAGCTGTCTATTCAAGGCACTGAAAAAGTAAGCTGTTAAGAGTCTCTGGGAGAAGGTGGAACCATAAGGTACAGAAGTGCAGCAAAGTCTGTACAAAGGCTCCCTATTTTTCATGTCAGCCCCATTATCTTTGATGCAAAACATCCAAAAGGAGCAGCATTGCTATCATTCCTAAAACAAGCCATGGTGGACCAGTGTATGGACCCTGTCGTGATTAAAATCTGAGAAAGCCTGACAACTCCAAACGGGTCTCATTGGTGTTCCCAGTCCCTTGAGCCTTCTCAGCTTTGGAAACTTCATCCTGCCAGCCCAGATACAGAGATAGAGAGAACCTTGCCGGTGTTCTTGGGCCTTATTCTTCCTCCTCAGCAACTCCATACCTTGTGGGGAGCATGTGCCTGGGGGCAGACTGAGCCCCCTGGGAAGGAAGTTGGCTCCAGACCTGGAGCCAACCTCAAAACCTCTACTTCTCCCTAGTGTTAATAATGCTGAATCCATCACCACATACTGAGGAAAATGCTGGCACCCCATAGCCATTTTTATTATTAGCAATGATGGTGGTAATACTAATAGTAATTTTATAGCACTTCTTTCCAGAGTAAGCTGCAAATAGGAAACAGTATCTTCAGTCAGCAAATGCATCCTATCCTCTAATGCTTCCTCAGCGTTCCCTTCCCCCACATGTCACACACAATACACTTGTACACACAGCATGTCACACACTCCACACATAGATACTGCAGACACACAGTCTACAAACATCCCCCCCCCCACTACACATACATACACACCATGTATCAGTAAACTTTCTCATTGCTGGGACAAAATGCCAGACACCTGCAACTTAAAGGAGGAGAGCTGTGCTCTGGCTCACAGTTTCAGAGAGCTCAGTCCGTGGTTGGGGGCACCAACAGCATAGTGGAAGGGCGTGACAGAAGAAAGCTGTTCAACTCATGGCGTCTGTGATGCTGAGAAGGGAAGAGCTCTCGAGGAAGACGCCAGGGACCAGACATAGTCTCCAAGGTTACATAAAGTGATCTGCCTCTTTCAACCAAGTCTGATTCCTAACAGCTCACTCAGCTATGAACTCATCCGTTGGTTAACACACTGATGAGATTAGAGCCTTTGAGACCCAATCACTTCTCCAGGATTCTCTTAATCCAGTCAAGGCGACAATGAAGATTAACTGGTACATACTACACACACACATACCATATGCACACAACATACATATAACACACATATGTATGTGTGCTACACACACAAACACACACACACACACATGTATATATAGGCTACACGGCATTTGATCTTCTCAATAACTTGCAAGATGGTTGCTGTTCTCATTCTTAGGAAAATCAACTGAGGTTCAGGGACATTAAAGAAATCTCTTGAAAGTTCAAAGAATAAGAAAATGCTAGCCTGGACACCTGTCAAAATTTCATAGGTGTTAGGAAGGAAACCTGCTACCTGAGATGTCACGCAGGTCCAGTGCTGGCTTGTAAAGAGTGACCAGGGGATGGGGAGCCAAGCCCATCTCCTGGTCAGTCCAGTGTAAGGCTGATAGCCCAGGAATGGACGCTCTAAAATCATCAGAACTGAGCTACATATACAGTTGTTTGTAAAGTATATATTGTTGGGTTTTGCATATTCCTGAATGTATTATAAATTGAATCAAACTTTATGTACTCTTTTCCACTCCGAAGTATATTGCAATGGTCATTTATGTTGATAGATGGAGCTCTGGTTAATCCATTTTCACTTACGTGACTGTGCCTCGCTTTATTTACAGCTTCTTGTATTGGTAGATCATTCCTACTCCACCTCCCAATATTTGCTATGATAAATGTTTCTTCCATAAACATACTTGTGGATATGCAAGAGCTTCTGCACAAGTAAAATTGCAGGATCATAAGATATTTGCATTTCGAGTTTTGCCAGAAAACCAATTTTTTTCCAAGTACTTGTACCAATTTACACTCCCATCAATAGTTGCATGTGAAATTTTTCTATTGCTTTGCTGATACTTGGTATTGTCAGACTCCAAAATGCTTTTTTGTAGTTTTAATGGACAAATGAGCACACCATCTAGATTTACAGTTCTCTGATAACTATTGTCATATTTCTTGGCCATACCAGTTTTCATTTATATTACATGTCTCATTATATCTTTGTCCAACTTTCTATTTCTACTTTCTGGGGGCCTTTTTATTATTGATTTTTATAAGTGCTTTATGTAATTTGAATACCAATCCCTTGTCACTGTACGTAGCAAATTACTCTCTTATAGTTTTTGGCTTTTCTAATTTCTTCTTGGTCTCTTTGATGAACATCTGTAGTTCTTGAAATGAATTGTTACTTAAGGCAATACTGTGAAGGGCCAATATGTTTGGTTACTGTAATAGACCCTGACAGCACATGAAAATTTCTAAGATGGTTAGATGGCCTAGGAACATGATTACCGTGGAGAGTAGAAAGAAAGCAACAAGTTTGGTCCTTGAAATTTTCACTCAAGGTAATGCCAGAAAACCCAAAGATTCCATAATTACACTTAAATGTTATGTATTACACATGCATACACACCATGTATCAGTAAACTTTCTCATTGCTGGGACAGCTATCTAACCAGTGTACCTAAATAGAAATTGGAAAATTTGATCTTGTAGGTTGTAGAACTATAACACAAATTGACTTTTTGACCCTCAAAGATGTCTTAGCTAGAAGAAAGGACAATGATTAAGAAAAATAAATCAGCTGAGAATTGGAAGGGAGCATTGCAGTCAACATGGGTAAGTTTAAGTACAGTGATGCTCTCCATTTCCAAAAAATTCCATTTGCCAGCGGAAGCAACTCATTGTCTTCTATGCAGCACACCAGCCTATCCCTGCTTAAGACCAGGGAAATATCTTACCTGAAGCAGTGACCTCACGGGGAGGGGGTGTTGATTTTCCTCAGGACCCCATCTCCACCACCCCTTGTTGCCTACAGGACCCAGGGGAAGGGGCCACTTTGTTATGTTATATAGTGAAAGAACTGAAATCTGGAGCTAATTCAAATCAGAAAAAAAAAAGAAGAAAATGTGTGGTATGGATTCTAGGAGTACAAGCTCAGAGAAAAAGAAACGCAATGCAGAATCCTCTCAAATGTATTGATAAGGGCTTGTTCTGTGGAGGTTCTAGATTTGGTGTGTTCCCTGGAACCATGGAGAAGTGCCCTAACAGTGTGCTGCATGGAGGGCAACTTGAAGTCAGTGCATGTGCAATAAATAAAGAAACCAGAATCTCTTTGATATAATCCAAAGAAAAGAAATTTGGCACCTTAAAAGATTAAGCAAATTGGGGTGGATTTTTACCTACTGATTCTGTCTGGAATAACCCCCTACAGGTCTCTCAGAGCATGCTTCCTTTGCAAACAAAACAAACACTAGCAACAGATTAGTGGAGGGAGAGCCAGCCACCTTGATAACTCTTTGGGATCTGTTCTCTATAGGACTGATGGGTACGTGGCAGGACATGGCTCCCTCACTTCAGCAGGGATGACCGCACACCGGAGGAGCAGAGGCCAGGTGGCAGCACTGGCCCACTGTTCATGTGTAGTGAAAAAAAACGCAACAAGACCAGAATGATAATTATATGGCTAGACCTACAGGAGTCTTGGGTGGGAACTAATTCACTTGTGGAATAATTAGTAATGAAACAAATTCATTGCTCAGTCTCTAGGACTGAAAGTGATGCTTTACTTGATATGGACAATTGGAGAAGTTTCAAAGCTGGTGAACCCAACCTGGAAATCAAATGCTGTGTCCTTCACCCAGTTCTAAGGCTTGAGACAGTTCACTGACTCAGAGACTTGACTACAGGAAAGACCAGGAATTCCTCAGAAAGGCTCTCCAACCAAATGGTGCAAATCTTTTTTCCTAAACATCACCCCTAGAGACCTGTAGCCATTTACCAGGAAGCCTGTACACAGAGAAAAGGGATTTACCCAGACTTTGAAGGGATTATTCTCTATTCACTAAGAACTGACACTGACCTCTGGAGTGCACAGACATCCCTAAGATCCACTTAGGAAAGCCAGGCCTCATGGAGTCAGAAGTTACACTCACTGAGTCTAACTGCTCTTCTATCAAGGATCTCACAAGGTCTTGGCATTATGTGGACATTCCTAGTCCAACTCCCATGCACACTGTATAAATCCAAACTGTGCTTCTAATCCCTGTGCAGCTGTTGAAACAGAGGCCTCAAATCAGCAGGATTAGGCAGAAGCTAAAGATAGTCACCAGCTTCAGCATAGCTCACATCTCAAATTTGTGTTTCAGCTTTGGCTTCTAGGGACTCCTCTCACTCTCTCGACAATTCAGTCCGTGTACTTAAAAATATATGTAATTTGCTCAATCTTGCCAGCACTTCCATGTGTTTTTACAAGAGGAACAGAGAGGTGCTATTGTGTCTGTCATACTGTTGGAAGTATGGCACAAACAGCCCTTAGAATGTGTGATTTGGTACTGCAAGTACATCTACATGCACCTTCCACTCTCCTAGGTACTACACTGCTTGCAGGTCAAGGCTGTCTCATTTATTTTCAGTTCAGTTCAGCCAACATATAACGTGTGCTTACTCTATACTAGGCACAATGCTGCATGCTGGGGAGAAAGCCTGAGTCTTTATATATGTATATTTTCTAAAAGACCAGCCAGCACCCTACATTCTAGCTGGACAGGTCTGCATGGACCATTGAGATGTTTCATACTCCTATGTGTTTGTTTGCTTGTACTGTCTTCCCTCACCCGGAAAATCACCTCATTTAACCTTTTTCCTAGAGTATTTTTACCTGCTTTTGAAGAATATTAAGCCTCATCATCTTCATGAATCTTAATCTATATTAAATAACAGAGAAAAATCTGTCCCCTCTCTGTCTTTCAACATAATAGGCTGTTTGTGCTAATCGATGTAAGATTTGAATCCTTACTTCTTTATGTGGTTTAATATTGTCAGCCTCTTCCCTCTCCAATCTCCCACTAGACCTCAAGCTCCCTGAAGATGAAGGCTGAATCTCATACCTGCCTTGTATCTTCCATAGTTCACTGCACAAGTGCTTAGCTACATGGAAAGCATTCAATAAATATTGAATAATTCAAAGGGAGCTCAATAAACAACGATCAGTTAATTGATTCACTCCATCAATAAATCTTGCTTTGAATAGAGGTAGAGCCAGTGAAGATACTTAAAAGGCAATCTGGGTCATTGTGCCTCTGGACAGGGGGAAGCATGGTGAATATAAAGTCTTAAGGGAGACAGCTGAAGAGTTGACCTACTGTGACTCCTACAGGTCTCAGGGCCTGTGAGACCACAAGAGTCAGAATGCAAATCCCAGTTTCACTTCTTCCCAAATATTTGAACTTGGGCAAGCTATTTAACGTCTAAGCCCCAGCTGCTTCATCTGAGAAGCTGGAAAATATCACAACACCTACCTCTCATGTCACTGAGAATGCATTGAGGATTATGTTCATAAAGCACTTAGTATAGCACCTGGTCCATTACACATGCCCAGCAAGTGTTAATTGATATTAACTACTGATTGATCTTGAGTGAATTGAAAGAAACACATGAAAAACTTTCACTCTGTACCAATGCCCTCCACTTCCATGTTTTATATAGGCACTGCACATTTTAATCTCCTGATACTCTTGTGAGGTAGTCAAGAATTAAGGTAGCTCATAGGTGTAATAGGTTAGCTATATAGTCACTTGGAAACTGTCATCACTCTCAAAACACAGTCTTTTGCTTGATTCATGCTTATTTGATGGGACGAGTTCAGGGAAGAAATGGTAGGAAATCATACATGAAACTCATCCGTCTATAGTGTGCCTTGGGAACCCGCTTCTCACCAGGATCCATGCTCACATAAGGATTATTGTTATAAATAAGGCAGACAAAATTTTTGCTGAGTATCAAGGGCCAAAGTGTGTTACAGAATGTTATAAAGGTCCTTGAAGTGGGGCTGCTGGAGCCACTGAACCTCCTGACCATAGCTCTGCTCAGACTGCTGGAGAAGGCTGCCAGGAAGGTCTTCCTTGAGGAAGTGGTATGGAAGCAAGAGATGAGATAGAGGTGGCATTTTACCCCTGATAGCAGCTGCCATTTGAGTGGAAAGTGGAGAAGACAATGTCCACAGCTACACTCAAACTCTGTCCCAGTGTACTGAGAAGCAAGCATAGCAGTCTATTATGTCTCCCTGGAAGCAGAATTAGGGTGTGGGCAAGGCAAAGCAGCACTTTTACTCAGGATGCCAGAGTCTCTCTGCTGCCCATGTATCCCAGCTGCCTCCTGGAAGAAGGAATGCACAAAGCTGCTTTTTACCTGCTTGATGTTTCAAGGGAGAGGGGGAGAGAGAAGGTGACATCCTGGAGTGCTTACTTAGGAGGGAGTGTTGTCATGGAAACAACGTTTCCCCTGGGATTATTTGGCCTGGTAGGAAGTGAACCAGAACTGAGGGCGCTGGTTAAAGAGGACATTGAGGGCCATGCGATGTGCTTTTTCACATGGCTTCTTCCTTCAGAGTCTAGCACTTCCACCAGCGGCCCCTTTCCAGGCTCTCAGCCCCTCCTCATCCTCTGCCCATACAAATATCTCTGTCAGCAGTACCACTTGCCTACAGCCTTCCAAACTAGACTGAATGAAACATTGATGAGTCACGAGTCTACAGTATTTCAGCTATATTTATCCCATTTAATCCTCTAAATAATCACATTCATTTATTCTTCCAACAAATATGTACTAAGAATCAATCATATATCTGACATAAGCTTTATTATGCTCTTGTCATTTTATGAATGAGGATACTGGGCCTCAGAAAGCTTCAGAGCTGAACGTGGGTCATACACTGAGGGTGTGAGAGCCAATGAGCAAAAGGTAGAACTCACGCCAGAGGAGCAGACTTTAAAACAAGTACTGCCTCAACTACGGTGGAAAATAGTTTCTCAGGTCCTTCGTGTTTGCGTTATTCCATTTGGAGTGTTTTGGAGAAGAAGAATGAATCCTGGGTACGCTAAGCAAACAATGACTGAGTGTTTAAGTCAAAGGCATAATTGGCAAATTATATTTCTTGCCTGCACAACCTTTTAAGAAACAAAACAAAACAAAAATGTAAAACTAAATCCTTTGTCTTTTCCTCAGTGCCTCTCCTGTCACGTTTTCCAATTCACTTGAACAGAGATTTCAGTGAGGGTAAGAAAGCTTGCATTGCGACCTCAGTCCCAGACAGGAATTAAAAAGATGAGGGCCTGCAGGGGTGGCAGAGCCACACTGCTTGGTTTATTTTCCTAAAACCAGCTCTTTCGTGGAAAGCTCCTGCTTCAGCCTTAGGTTTGGTGGAAATCTGGGCAGCAGGTAGTCAAGCATAGCCTGTAAGCCACGATGTGTTAGAAGGTGAAAGGTCTCTGACATTGCAGTATCACAAAATCAGACTGTGGAACTCTTATTTTGGTGGATTAATAGGGATAATATCATGTATTCACTTTCTCCTTCTTCATCACCCTTCTCTGGTGCGTGTGTGCGTGTGTGTGTGTGTGTGTGTGTGTGTGTGTGTGTGTGTGTCTACTCTCAGGAAAGCAGCAGACAGAGCTCTGCTGGAAGGAGAGGTGAGCTTCTCTGAGACACTTCTCACCTGGGAGCACAGTCCCTAAGTTTAAGTCTTAATTCTGCCACTTCCTGACTGAGCATCTCTGGACAAATAATATTCTGAGCTACAGTATTTTCATCTACACGACGAGAGTGATAACAGCAGCTCTGCAGGGTCACTGCGAGGAGCCAGAGGGACCATCTGTGTGTGTGACGGGAGCAGCCTGCTCCATAGAGGAAAGTAGGACCAGGAGCAAGAGGACCAGCTCTAGATGAACCTCCAACCGCTTAGCAAGGTGACCACCAGAATTTCACCTCTCCTCTCCAATCTTATCAGCCTCCCTTTGCAAAGGAGAAAAGTGACAAATGTGTGCCTTGTTTGAATCAAAGGAAAGATAACAAGTAGCAGTAATAGTGCTGTTGAACTGAGAAGTCTTACATAGATGAAAAGACCCATCATGGCCTTTCCCCTAAGCAGGCATTGTGCTTCCTTGAACGCCTACAATCATGGCATTCATAGGCTCCCCCACCTGCCTCACCAGTGCAGGGGCTGCAGCACACACAGGACCAGAGAGTACAGGTTCCTCTGATGGAGAACAGCATCCAGGTACCTGGTAAGCAGCATACTACCATATTGTTCCAGGCTGCACTGCCTCTCACATGCACCATGTTGGGGTCAGGAGAAGGTGCACATTTTGCGAAAGGCCCATGGAACTCATGCTGTAATGGGCCTGGCGTGAGGAACGGGCTGGGTGTCCGGGTCCAAATGCTCCAAGAGGCAGACAAGGATTGGATTGGAGTTTGTCTGGGAGATGGTCTCAGCAAGTACAAGGGAGGGACTAGGAGTGTGAATTGGGGAGGCCATCCCAGTCAGTAAGGGCTCGTGGCTTTACAGGTTCCCACTGAGAGCAAGTGGATTCAACCCCGGGAGGGGTGGGTAAGCTGTGGTTTGTATCTACCAGTGCCAGTGCCCTGCAGAGCATACCTTGTCTCTAATTCTTTGGCATTCCCTTGGTGAGAGAAGGTCTTCAGGCAGAGAGTGGGGCATGGGATAGATGTACCAAGAGATTATGGGGAGGCTGCAGCATCTTCTAGCTCTGGCCAAAAGGAGGCACGGATACTCCATCCAAGATAAGGAGCCACATGGAAAAGGAGAGAGAAGAGTAAACGCCCTTGCAGTGGACTCATGGTCATTGTCTAGCATGTCCAGTTGAGGATATGCAGTCTGCATGATGGCATTTATGCAGTGGTCTGAAGCATTAATAGATC
This sequence comes from Dinomys branickii, assembly GCA_004027595.1. NCBI lineage: Eukaryota > Metazoa > Chordata > Mammalia > Rodentia > Dinomyidae > Dinomys > Dinomys branickii. The sequence goes on along the minus strand of PVLD010016771.1, from coordinate 11,435 downwards.
ACCCCGGCCAATGGTCAGAGTCCCCCGAGCCACCAGACATAGACGCTTCTCCATGCAGGGCCTATGATAATTTTAACAACACATGGAACTGTTTTCATTTCTTTGAAAAACAGAGAAAAAGATAAAAAATATGCAGCTTTGATTATACTCATATTTATATAACAGCATAGTCCTAAAATAATAGTGTTCATCTTTTTCTATGGAAGAAGGACCCCCAAAAGAAAAAGTATCTACAGCCATGAAAGTTCTAATGTGGCATGTGAGCTATTGCCACAAACTCATAAACTTTATCATCCTAACAAAGCTCAGGTTTATTTTTCATACATATAAAGTCCAACTAGCAGCAGGACTCTACCTTTTTCTACATAGGGCTTCAAGGTAATTCTGGAGGGTCACATGCAGGTGATAGGAGAGGAGAAAGCCCAGGGAACAGTGTGTAGGTTTTGCAGCCAGGTCCAGGAAAGTGATGTACATATCTTCCACTCAAAGTTCCTAGGCTGCAGGACAATTGCCACCATCACATGGCTGACAGGAAATGCAGTCCAGCTACATGCCAGGGAGCAGAGCATGCACTTAGTGAGTAGCCACTCTGCTTTGTAACAAAGGAACAGAATATTTGAAAGTTAAGCAGTTCAGGAAATCATCAGTATAAGGGCAAAAATAAGAGAGGAAGATAGGAAGCAGGGTGGACTTGCTGGGTATCACAGGGTGGACTTGCTGGGTATCACTGAGGGGAAATCTAATAGAAGACACCTCTCTTTCTGTGCAGTTGGTTTTCTTTTAGCACTAGTGGGAGCCTGCAATTGGACTTGCTGACTAGTTGAGTGGTCAGTCACGGTCCCACCTAATGCTGGCTGGATGAGCTCTTCTCCAGCAAGTCACAAAGCTGAGGTGCAGAGCTCGCGGTGGGGCTGGAACTGCTGCTCTGCAGGTGTGCTTCCTTTTGTTGCCATGATGTGGGCAGGGCAGAAGCATTCCTGGCAACTCTCATCTCAGACAAAAACACAGATTGGCATAAGAACAAAGACAGGTGGTCAGTCTCCTAGCTGGCAGTGCCAGCTCCCAGGTGCAATCTTGGCTGCACATGTAGATCTGCTAAAGTGACCTGCCCAGCCTCCACCAAGGTGCAGTGACCTGCAACCCAACCCGTTGGGAACAATCTCCTAATTGCTTCTAATTACCACAGTGCCATCTGCCTTCCTCATTGGAGGCCGTAAGGGGGACCCCTGGGCCTTTGATGCCCTGGTGTAGAGAAAAAGATAAAAAATATTCAGCTTTGCCCAGGGTCACAGCAAAGACCCAGAGGGACCATCTGTGGGTCACATGCCTCATGTGACCCCCAGCTCAGCAACTGCTCATGGTGTGAGAGGGACACCATGCCCAATGCAACTGATAAAGCAATTCTAATAGTGTGTGCAGGCAGCACTATAGATGCTGAGCCCTGATCCAGACCCACTCACTTTTCTATCATAAGGGAGGACTTATTTTCTCCTGTTAATCCTTTGGAGTAGAGCTACTATTTTATAGATGTGGTAAAAGGCATCCAGAGGGATGAAATGACCTGTGCAAGGTCATCGGGCTCCTGCAGGGTATACCATCTGTTTGTACCAAGTCCATCTGGTTCTAAGTCCAATATGTTCTTTATGAACACATCGCAGGACTTGGGCCAGAGTGAGGCAGGCAGCTGCCTGAGGTGTGAGATTTGAGGAGGTGTCACTGTCAGTGACACACACGGGACATCAACAGTGCCCAGGAGGGAGGCAGTAGCCCAGGCACCTCACAGTTCTCACCTAATCACAGCCCCAAAGCCCCCTACAGCTGCTAGTGCCTGAAGAGACCTCAGACTGATGCCTGGGGACAGGAAGTGCCCGTCTTCACCCCTAAGTCTTTACCAAGCTGGCTGGGAGATGGCTATCAGGAACAGGAGGGAAGGGCTGTACATCTGTTACAAACTCAGTCAGATCAGTTTTCCCCTTGGGCCACCTCTCTGGTGTCATCTGCTGCATCAGGAATGGTTTTCTATTCCTGTGCTTTCTCTTTCTGCTTGCCCCAGGGCCCGTAGCTAGAATATCATTCATTTATTCATTCTTTTATTGATTGATTTTTATTCTTCCTCTCCAGACAGTCTTAGTGACCAACTACTTGAAGCCAAGCCTTATGCTGAGCAGTGGAGACACCAGGGAATCAAAGGCCCAGGAGTCTCCCTCATGGCCTCCAATGAGGAAGGCAGATTGCAATGTGGTAATTAGAAGCAATTAGGAGATTGTTCCCAGCAGGAAGTGCCAAGCTTCCAGGATTGGGTGTCAAACCTGCTCTGGCATCAGGGAGGTCCCTCTGAAGAATTACAGTGTAAGCTGGAGTCCCACCGCCACTCTAGCTCTTCGGACTGCAGAAGGGCCTCTAGGAATTATGTTTCCAGAAGCCTTGTCTCCTATGGACAGTTCCTAACTGGGAACAAAACACAGCTTCCTCTTCCCCTTGAATCCTAGGTATGCAAGCACCCACAGATGGCAAATTTCTGCTGTTTTCCTGGTGATATAACAGGCTGAGGAATTTGGTCAAAGGTTCAATGATGCATTGCAAGTTAATGGCAAACCTGAGTTCAGTGGAAAACTTCCTGACTTGACCTTGGTCAGGGCCTCACCTGACTTTGGTCCAAAGCTTGTTATTAGGGCCTGGTTCATCTGATGGCTAAGAGGCCTTTAGTTACACAGCTTCACAAAGGTGCTAGCTGAGGCCACGGGTCTGCTTGCTGGGGAACCATTTTTCCACCTTCCTCCCAAGAACATATGGGGAACTGGCTGGAGTGGGGCTGTTCTCTGCACAGAAGCTAATCTGCGAACAAATGCTCTAGGCAGATGAAAGCCCCTGGCTTGCAGAACTGTGGACAGATCCAGGTTGCAGGCATGCAAGCAATTGTCTGGTCCTCTGCAAATAGGAACCAGGGTGCACTCTTCACAGCTTGGAGACAACAAATACTGGTTAACTTACTTGAAGCTAGAATTCTTCTTGTTTCCTGGCATGGAGGAAAATCAGTGGCTGTGAGGCTCAGCTCCATCTCTTCCCCGGTGAGGGCAAGTGGATTGCAGCTCAGTATGGAAGGTCACAGGCATTGACCTTTGAGCTGGATTTGAATCTTACCTGAAGTGTCACAATTGTAATGTTTTTGGCAAAGCAGTTAAACTCTTTGAGATTCAGTTTTGTTATCTGAAAAATAGCATAAAGAGATTCTATTGTTCCAGGTTACTGGACGCAGTAAATAATATAGTACAAATGGACTCTGCCTTGTCTGTACCCAAGAGAGAAGATGAGTGGGAAAATTTACTGTCTTCTCACTTACAGTCTTGGGGTTTGTTGTGTGCAGGGCTGGGACTTGACCTCATGACTGAACCTAGGATTGCATAAGGACTTAACTAATCTCAGAGGATACCACAGGGAGCTGTACATAGGGATCCAAGTTTGGAGTTTGCTGAAGCCTCCCATTTCCTTTCAGAACAAACCTAAACTCCCATGCCTCTAATTTTCCTGAGAAAGTAGGCTTTTCTCAGGTAACTCTATAAACATCCCACCATGATTTCCCAGTGCAAACCCTAGCTCTATTTACAGACTTAGTTTACTGCCTCCTAAATAGATGTTCCCAAATTTTGCCACACATTAGAATCACCTAGAGGGCTCTTCAAATATCTAACTTCCAGGCCACATCCTACACCAACTAAATTATAGTCTAATGGCTAGGATAGTGGTATCAGTATTTCCTGAAGCTGCCAAAGTGGGACTGAACTCAATTGTTACTGCCAATTTCTTCTGCAGGGACAGGGCGGTATCCAACAGTAAGACTGAGCTTGGCTTATCTGAGTCTCCTTCCTTATCTGATCTCTACTACCTTGTGCTACCGTAGTTTAGGCCCATGCAGAGCCTTTTCAGTATTTACATTTCCACTGTCCCTACCTGTTTATTCAAGGCAGTCTTTCAATGCTGCATCCACTTGAAAGTCTCTCATGCACTGATTCATTTACGAGAATATACTGAGTGTATATTGTGAAAACTAAGAAAGGGTTGTTGATATTGAGTTAGGCAAGGACGTCAAGGACATTTGAGCGGGTCCTCAAGGAGCTACCCCTCAGACACCAACAAAAGCATCCTCCCTCCCCTGGCATGCTCTGGGTCCTTCCCCTGTTGGAGGGCCCAGATTCAACTGTTACAGAGTTAACTATCAATTACCGAATATTTGACCACTTCGTGGGGAGAATCTTTGGCTTTTTAGGCAAAAATGTCTCCAGAAAGATGTCTTGATGAATCAGGATTCCTGATCTGGGATGCAGATGCTGGGCCCCAGGGGCCCTGGATGGTCCTATCTGCCCTCAAATGAACTCCAAGCTCCCTGTCATGCTTTCCACTCTTCAAACCATAAGGTCAGAAATTTCTCTGGGTATCTGTTGTATAAAATTTAGTAGATTCTATGTAGGCTGGAGAAAGGAAGAAAGGAAGAAAGAATTAGGGTAGAAGGAAAAAGATGGGGAGTAAAGAAGGTGGAGCAGAGACAAAGACAGACGGAGGCTGACTGTTTAAGGTCTTGTTTTTCCCTGCCAGTCCCAGGAGGACTCAGAGCAAGGTGTCCTTAAGCTCACTCACATCCTCTGTCCTTTTGAACGTGCTATGCAGCCTCCCTCCCTCCAACTTGAGGACAGTGAGAAGTTGCGCACCATGAAGGCCCTCATCAAAGCAGCCCCTACAAGTCTACTCTGCAGTCAGTACCTGTGTCTCAAAGCGCTGTGAGAGCCTCAGCTCTCTCACATTTGGGAGAGATTTGTCACGTTTCCCCCTGCAAAGTCCTCACCAGCAACCCAGTGACTCGGTCCCATGCTATCACAACGGGCATTCCCAGCACTGGTACATTTTTTGTTCCTTTGCCCCTCTCCAGGTGTACTGGTCTGACAGGGGTTTCCATGGCTTTCACTGGTCACCCAGGGTATGTAGCTCAGGGTGACAGCTGCCAAGCTCAAGTTGCTGGGACACAAGCTAAGGCTGAGCTCAAAGGACCTGCTCAGGGCCAACCAGCACCAATGTCCTGCAGATGAGTTCTCACATCTGTATGTTTACTATACCTCATCAGTCTCTACTCTCCCTTCCCAAGCAGGAGCCCTCCTCCAGTTATCACCTTTAGATTGCCAGTCACTTGTCACACTGGGAGAAATGCTTCTCCCTGGATGAGAAGCCTAGGTGCCTACATGTGTGTCAAAGCAGAGCAGAGGTGGGATAGCAGCCGTGCATCTCTGAGGGGTGTGTGCAGCTATGCTTGGCTAAGCAGAGATTGCAGAGCAGAGCTGCTGAATTGTGTTTCAGCAATGGCAAGTCTACGGGGAATTTCTGTAGAATTAGATATATCGCTGGACGTGAATAATTGAGGATTCTGATGTGGTCAGGTAGATTAATGTCCCTCCGAAAGCTCCAGATCAATGTTAGAAAGGGAAAAAATAAAAGACATGCATAATTTAAAAAAAACATCAGAAACTTTGCTTGACATGATGACATTACTGATTTTTTTATGATCTTCTCAAATATACTCTATAACCGTTATTAATTTAGTATCGTTAATAGCTCATCCTTCAAATGTCAGGCAAAAGCCAAAGCTGAAATAGAACTGCTTATACCTGGAAAAGTCCAGGAAGAGGGAGGAGAACTCCATGACATGAAGATGCCAACTGCTTCTGGCTTCTCCAGAGCTCTTAGCCAAGGTCTCTGTCAAGGCTCCTTTCCTCATGGGAACTGCCTTGCTGTGGCCCACAAAGATGGCTAAATCCAGCCCATTTGCTGGACATCTGCCATCTTGGATTTGGCCTGGCCTTATGCTTGGTGAAGTGCTGGTGACTCAAAGTGGGCAGATGTTAAAACTGAACTAAAAGATAAAGACTTCCCAGCAATGCCTGTTCTCCTTATACTCAAGACAAACTAAGTACTGCTTCCTCATAATCAGGTCCCTTTAAAAATACAGATGTATCTATCTGGAGGGGACAATACACTTATAATATTAGTAATGAATGTCTGAAGGCACTATTCTGAGTGCTTTATAACCATGGTCTCATTTGATCCTTACTGCAACCCAGAACATCATTATTTCCAGTTTAATGGCTATACAAACAATGATTCAAAGGTCCTAAGTAACTTGCCCCAGGACACACAGCGGCTGATGGAGACTGGAGTTGAAAGTCAAGTCATGTTTGACCCCAGGACTTGCACCTTGTTCATCTATGACATGTGTCCTACTGGCAGGTTCCTGGTGCAGGATCTAAGAGGTGCTGAGAGTCTCTACAAAGAAGAAAGCACTTGTTCCAGTAAGAAGGGAAGCTGAAGCAGTGAGCGGGTTCATGAATGAGGTTGCTAGGAGGTAATGAAGACAGAAGTGCAAACAGCTGTCCTATCCCTTTCTCAAGCCACAACTTTGTCTCTGAGATACTTTGGGGAGCTCAGTATGGCATCCCATTAGGTGTTATGGTGGGTGGAGCATTCCCAGCACTCCCCAGTGGCTTTGTATGGCCTGCTAGCTGCTCATCAGCCTGGCCTCATGGGTAACTGTTGGTAATAACATTTAAAAGTTTACTGTCTTAATTACTTTCCATCTTCATTCTATCTTTCCCTCTATGTTGCATCAGGTTTCAAGCCTGTTTGTTGGTGTCCCCCATACCCAGAACAGTGCTAAGCCAATCAGTGTACTGATCCAATTATCACACACCCTTAATCCATATTCATACACCCTAAGTCTAGTCACCTCTGAAACACCCCATCTATGAATGGAAGAGATTTTTATGGGACATCTAGAAGCAAGACATAACACTTAGGTTCTCCAAAGACCAGGGACCTAAGTGTCCCAAGTATAAGTCCAAACATTTTAATGTAGAAGGGTCCTGCTCTTAGAGAGTCAAGGGCAGACACAGCAGAAACAGAAGTCAAAAGGGACAGCATAGAAAGATAGCTTAACTCACAAGCTATGGAGTTGTTGGTTCCTCCCTCCACACCCCCCTGTTTCAGCATCAGGTCTTCACCTAGGGAGAATAGTATCCTATTCCTAGGGGTAAGAGCTTGCAGTGTATTGGACAGTAGAGAAGCTCAGCCTAATATCAAAAGATTTGACTTTCCCCCATCCAAAACTTTAATACACTGATGTCTGGAGGCATCTGTCATTATGACTTGCAGCAGTGGAGAGGGACCATGGAAAGCCATGGCTTTGGAATGGACCCGCTCAACACAGTGGACCACCCAGACATTTCTCACAGGATCTGCCATTGTGTGCTCTTCAGGAGGCAAACTCAGAGAGAGAGACAGAGTCCTTAAGAGAAAGAATACTTAATCTTAAACTGAATCAAAATACAGATTTAATTTACCCATGCCATCCAACTGCTCAGAAAAGAGTTGTTTACCTGATCTAATGAGTCTTCAATATAAATGAGCAAACAGGGCTGCCCATGTGGACACAGGCTGAAGCAGCTGAGAACAGTTTACTCAGCTGCCTGGAAGCTGGCTGGATATATCCACAAATCACAGCACACATGTGCATTCATGGAGCAGCATGCACGCACGTGCACGTGCACACACACACACCTCTTACTGTTAAATTAACCAAGCTGGATCTCCACTGTGGGAAAGCTTCATTTTAATATTAAATCAGTAATTAATAGCCCAGGCATTTACTTTCCTTTTATTGGCTTTGCCATACGTTCAGAATGGACAAGGGTGTCTTTTCTTCCAGCTAGCAAGCTGCCCACCCCTGCCCACCTCCTGAGTATGAATATGTTCCTATCTCATTTGCATCTGATTATTAGTGCATTGAAGCTATAGTCATGTACACCCTCTTTATATTCACTGGAAAATTAAATTACAAAAGTTTTTCTACGTTGCAATTTATGTTCTGGTTGGAGACAATTGTTTTTTATATTCCAGCAAATATCACAGTCTCCAAGACTTAATGAATTCATGAGCATTGATTCCTAAGGGGAATCGCATGCATAGTATTATTGGAAAGTAGAGAAGCTCAGCCTAATGTCAAAATGTTTTACTTTCACCAACCCAAGCCTTAAATACACTGATGTCTGGAGGCACCTGTCGGTATGGCCTGCAGAGGTGGAGGGGGACTGTGGAAAGCCTTGGGTTTGGAATGCATCCAGGGATGTAGGCCATAGGAGTACATATTTTTGTGCAATATCAGCCCTCAATTCCAGGTCCCACTCTGGCCACTCCTCAGTTCCCAAAAGCTAGAGCTACTGCCTCTCCCAGTAACATAATACATAAACTTCATCCTACTGTTATATTTTGTTCGTATTTCATAACTTTTTCCCTTGAAAACAAATATTTAGATATTAAGAAATTTCCTAAAACAAAATCCAGAGTATTTTACTTCCTTCAAAAAGTCTGAAGGTCTAAGAGCATTGAGCTCACATTCAACACGATAGCAATTAAGGGGACCAAGTGACAGCAGTCAGCGCCCTCAAAACCGTATTTCAGGGGACATATTCTATAGTTTTCCACCATTCTCATCACTTATGGATGGAGGTGCCACATGATTTACACATTTTTTTATTTTTTTATTTTTTATTTTTATTTTTTTGGCGGTACTGGGGATCGAACTCAGGACCCTGCGCTTGCTAGGCAGGCGCTTATTCCACTGAGCTATATCGCCAGCCCTTACACATTTTTTTAAAAAGCACATATTTTTCTTATGAGAAGCACTTGTTTTTCTTATGAGAGAGAAATATGTCTCTGTCTCCCAAAATAGACCTAGAAAGAAGCATCTCAATACAAGGGGGAGAATATTGTTTTTCAAAGGAAGTACAGTATTTTGCTTAATTTTCAAAGAGAGAAAGGAGACCTCTTACAGATTTTTTTAACCTGGCCTGCTTTCTTCAGTTTTGTAACTGGCCTTCACCCTGGGAATATTTGCATTTGAGACACTGCTGACCACAGCCTTGGTGGTGCATAGGGAAATCCTGACACCGCACAGATCTCCTGAACCTGCATGGCTCCCACATCTGGTGGTGTCTATGTCCAGTGACTTTCAGACCCAGGGCCTGGCCCCTCATGCAACTACACAACTAGGCTGTGCGGGCCCCTGCCACTTCCCCAAGGTCTGAAACTCCAATGCTCCATATCAGGCTGAGTGCCGAGGTCCCTCACTTGGAGCATCTCCCTGTGTCCCAGAGGTGACAGCATCTCTGCCTCTCCTGAGCCCTTTGGTGTAAAATAATAAGAAATTTACATATTGGTCTCCGCTCAGGAAAGTGAGTATCCTACCTGACACAGAGCTCCTCAATTTATTCTTATGTTCTGGGTGCTGGGAGCATTTTTATGTAGTAAGGGGACTTTGAGGCACTCCCAGCTGCCTCAGGATGGGTGCTGATTGCTGGGAACCCTCCTTCGTGATTGTAGGGTTAGAACTTTCTCACTCTAACATCTTTGGAGAGGGGAGAGGGATTCAAGGTTGAGAAGTTGAGCTGGTCACCAATGGCTAATGTGTGAGCGAGCATGCAGATGTAAAAAAGCTCCCTTAAAAGCTCAGAACAACAAGGCTCAAGAGACCTGGGTTGCTGAACATAGGCAGCTCCTGGGATGAGACATACAAATCATCAGATGGGACCTGCAGCTGGGATCTGAAGAGGGCGCAGACTGAGTCCTTAAACTGAGGGAACTGATACTGGGTTGACCTGGGTTAAACTGTAGGATTCTCCCACAGGAGAACTGCTGGAATCACTGTCACACATTCCATGTCAGCAGTGAAAAATTACGTTGAATGTTGAGCTTGAAAGAAGGAAATACAGTTCAGGTTTTCCTTGTTTTATACTTCATGAGGCAGAAACATTTTTATCCTTTGATTGGTGCCTTTTGGCTCCAAGATCCTTTTGGTTCCAAGATCCTGTGTTCCTAACTTTTTCATCTTTCCTGAGCTTATATCACATGTCCAGCCTCCTAGCCTGCTTATCTCACTGTGCATCTACCCCTCCGCCTCTGTTCCTGTTGAGCATTGCCAAGAAAAATGATGTGGGAGAGGAACACAAGTGAGGAAGAGAAGGGTGATGTTCTGGAGCTTGAATGAAGGAACCAGTTCCACACAGAGAGGCAAAGTAGGTGGGGTGGGGTGGGGTGGGATCTCCCACAGGTGGGTGCTGGCTCAGGCTTCTCAGAGCTCTCTGCAGTGCTCCCTCCACTACCTTATGTCCCTTTGTACCCATGAAAGCAAAGCTGATCCATTTTTGGCAGATGGGAAGCAGGGCACACACTAAGAACACAAGAAAGGAAGGGGCCAGGAACCAGATATAATCCCCAAGGTCACTCCTCCACGACCCACCAGGTACACCCAAGAAGTGTGCTCTATTAATCCCTTAGGTGCCTCCCAAGACAATCAAGTTGACAACTATGCTTAACCATCACAAAGAGCTTCTGAGTTGAGTCATGTCTTTGTCATGCTGTCGTTATTTGTCCCTCAAACATCATGGCAGAACCACGGCAAAGCTGCCGTGAATACTGTGCTACATGCCGCAGCCTTCACAGGGTATTTTGAAGAAGGAACTTACTGGACAGGAGATATAGCTCAGCAGCACAGTGCCTGCCTGGCAAATGTGAAGTCGTGGGTTTCATTCAAGCACTAGAGGGAAAGAGAAAGGAATTTACCACGGCATATCTCTCAAGCCTGAAGCGGGTATCTCTGCCTCCTCTTGTATAATACCATCTTAGCAGAAGCAGCAATTTCAGAGACAACCCCAGGGACATTTCAGCACTCCTGAATGTGTCCCCTAGAGGCAGAAGTGGGTGTCTGGCTGAAACCCATATGAGGATAAATGACAAGACATTTTATGAGTAGACCAGGTTATTGGCAACTGCATCCTGGCTAAGCATGATTAGTTGCTTTTATTTGGGAAAGGGAGCCCAACCTCAAGCTGAGCCGAGTCCTGGTGCCAGGCTAGATTGTCAGACAAGGCTGTCCCCAATATGCCACTCTCTGCTCTTGTGTTCCACATTTTACAAGGAGCACTGACAGCCCACACCTTTAGTCTGAGTCCCAATCCTGTTTCTCTGCAATCTCCTGGTTTTGTTTTTGCTTCCCAATTTATAACAAGTGACCTTATCCACACCACCTCCTCCATCTCTTTCTCCCTGATTGAATTCCCTGGCTGCTTTCCTCCCACCACACTGCACAGACAGGAGTATATGTTCTAGCCAGTACAATGGAAGTACATGTCTTCTAGCTGCACAGCCAGGAAGCCTACTGTATGACTCAGTTCTCTCTGCTACAAACTCACATGCCCATAAACAGTCAGCCTTCTGCACACAGGAGGAAATGGTTCCAGCTCACCACCACCACTCAATACACTAACATCTGTGAGTGCTCAAGTCTTTTATATGAAATGATCCAATATTTGTGTAAAACAAGTATGCTTTTGTATTCTTTT
>PVLD010016770.1:0-43935 GCA_004027595.1 Dinomys branickii | reverse complement strand
TATATTATACAGCATCCAGTGCAAATTCCCTACTATCTTCTCTATAATTTGGTATTTCCTTTAATGTTTTTGTGTTAACTAATATGAAGATAACATTATGTAATACAACATCCAGTGGTAATTCCCTACTATATTCTGTATAATTTTGTATTTTCTGTATTGTTTATGGCTTATTCTGGTTCATATGTCTCCATTCTTTGTCTTTAAAATAAAATTAAAAAAATTTTTTTTTTTAAATTAAAAATAAAATTATATTTACTTTATAACAGTTTGAACCTTTTTATTATGTGACACAAAAATTTGGAAGGTGTTGGGTTTTTAATGTGACTGTGATTTTTCTTTATCTTCATGAACAGTTCTAGGAATAAATAGCAATAAAGGATGAGGCCATGGAACTTACTGTTAAAGAGCAGTTTTGTCATTTCCTGTTACTGAGTCATTAGCACATATTCTGCACAACTGGGAGTGACCTAATCATGGTAATCACAGTATTACCAGGTTAATTCTGAGACAGGCAGGGTCTAGAATTTTCTTCCTAGATAAATACTAAAGTGATAACTACCTTGTAAAATAAGAATATGGCTAAAACCTGAATTGAACTTACCAGAAGATGTTGCCAAGGGAGGTCAAGAACTTTTGAATCATCTGTTGGCAAAGTATGTTAAGAAGTTCTACTTCCCTGCAGTTACTCCAACTACAGGCTTGTTATTCTTTGAGGATTCTTCCTGCCTGTTTAAAATTTGGACGGGAACATGTAGTTCATTATTGTGGACTACAGAATCCAGTGTCATTTTGGTGGAAATTAAGTTTGCTTAGAAAGAGAATAGGATTGAGTATGGTAATAACATTGGTAATGTTATTTTTAAAGCCACCAGTTTCATAGATCAGACTTTTAATATATATATATTTAGATATCATTTACCTTAGGTATTGGGAGCTTCTACATCAACAAGGCTCTTCTTTTTATTTTCTCATTTTTGTAGTGTTGGGGTTTGGATCTGTGGCCTCTAGGTGAATGCTAAGTCTTTTTGTGAATTTTTGTAATTTATCTGTTTAAGAACAATTGTGTAATATACGCCCATTCATTTCATCTTAGCTGTGTAGTAAACCAAAGTCCTTTAAACTTAAGTGGGATGGGAAAACAGTTGGTAATCTCTTTTGGGGGAAGACGAAAGTGTTAGGTAAACTGGCAGGTAAAAGAAAAACGTGAGTATTTAGGAGAAAAACCTAGAATGCGTGGCTTCTAGTATTACATTACTTGTAAATAAAATCTTATCTGAGTATTAAGCAGGTAGATGCCATCACTGTCAATGTACAGTTTTGTAGCACTGTGAAGAAAATAGTTTTACACCTCTTAGGTGTAAGTTAGCATTAATGTAGAAATATTTCAAGTGCCCTTAAGTAAAAATGCACCACAGTAGCCATTCTCATTGGCCACTAGAGGGTGTGTGCACCATCTGCTGAAATTTATGCTACAAATGGTGCCCACTTCCACAAATATTCAAGTTGAAGAGGATTTGCCGCTCTCTTACACATAGCTAATGTTCAACCTCCTTGTAACAGGTACTAAATATTACTATACATAAGTGAATGGAATTTGGCCATCATTGTGCTTGTTTTATACTGAATTGTGAATTTGATGGAAGAGCTTTGTCCTATGTATTTACTGTCTAATGCCCATGCAAATTTATTTTAAGTATTTTGAGACAGGGCCTTGCCTTGTAATTCAGCGTGGCCCCGATCTCACTGTAGTCCAGGCTGGCATCGAGTTTGTGGTGGCCCCCGTGTCTCGGTCTCCTGAGTGTGGGTAGTACAGGTGTGCCCCCCCCATGCCCTGTCCCCATGCAGTCATTAACAAGTGTTTATTGCTTGCTTGCTTTATGCTAAGCACTCTGAGCTAGAAGTCTGTTTATAAACAAGAGAGGTTCTTTGTTCCATGGAATTACGTGTGGAGCTAGATAACAAACAGGAAAACAGTTTTTTAGCAGGCTGAGGGTAGAACCCAGGATCTTGCACATACTAAGCACACTCTACTCCTGAGCTACATCCCCAGACCTGCAAACAGGTAATCAAGTAAACAAGGGTGCTAGGCTGAATAGTGTCCTTTCAATATTAATGTCTACATTAAAATTCAAAATGTGACCCTATTTCAGAATTCAGAAATAGATCTTTGCAGATGTAATTTGGAGATGAGGTCACAGAGATGCCTTTTCACCAGCATGTTGGCTGGTGACCCCCTTTATTGGTTGGACAAGGAAAGACGAGAAGAAATTTGACAGTTGAGCACATGTGAGTGTTCACCCGAAGCTGTTAAACATCTGGGAGTAGACTGCTGGAGACACTACAGTGACAAGCATCAGAGTGGGGATGGCTGTGTACCACAAGTTTGAAACTGGACACCAGGTGCCTAGGATCAGGCTGGCACATGTGTGCAGCCAGTCATCTGGAAAGGACCTCCAGAGACACCGAGTACAGGGTTAAAGTTGTACTCGGTGTCTGGTTTGGGTCAGCTCATGGGTTTATTTGCAGCTGAACAAACACAGACCTAGAAGAAGGAAGTTTTCTATGTGCAAGATGTGTGTTCCTCAAACTTGGACATTTTTTAGATTTCAACAATAAGTGTGGAAGAATCAAAATATGTATAGCTAATGTGTGATGATATCTTAAATAAAGATGCAGCTTCTGTTGGAGAGACATTGAAACCTTGGGGGAAAAGCTGGAAATGTTCTACCTACATCACTGAGCTGATTTGGCAATTTTTAAATAATTTATAATAGAAATCACATAACTGTTATTTTATTTGATTTCCTTTTTTATTGTTTTGAAGTGTTAATTTTAGTTTATCTTCCCCAGCATGGTAGTTTTCAAAATTCAGCATAGACCGTTAACAGTATTACATGTCACCTGTCACATAAAATACACTTTGCCTGCTTATTTTTTAAGTAGTATTTTACAGTTTATAAACCTTTAATCATCTCATATAGTTACTGAATCTTATGTTCTTCATTTCTTTGGCAATGAAAGTGAAAATAATTTTGTTTATAATACTGTTTGATGAATTTCTCCAGCCAAACCTAGTTCCTCTAAAGGGAGGTCCCTTCATCCAAGCTATGTAACTTGCAACAGAAGTGCCGTCAATGAAAACAAACCTGTACTGTAGAAATGTCCACAAAGGATACTTGGAAGTGGTCCAGCCTTTATTCACTTTTAAAGGTTCAACTTAGATTTTTTTTGAGACTCAGATTTCATATTTGTTTTACATTCATTAATTTATGCAAATACGTGTATATATGTCCACATATTTATATGTAATTGTACACAAATACATACATGCTTATGGGCCATGTACCCACTTCCATGAAGCTACCTAAAATAATGCAATGTGTTTTAAGAAGAAAAAATTTCTAGCTAGGGAAGATTTATTACTTAGAATAAATTTGGTTTTGGTTTGAGAGATTGGTCAGAATTTAAAGAAAGCTAAGGGAGTGTTCACTTTGAATTAGTTTCCATTTTTTGTTGTGTCCAATATTAACTAAGTAGCCAGAATTTCTGAAGATTTTATTTTTCTTCATACTTGGTAGAAAAGCTTATTATACCAGCATAGAATGGTATAAAATCTTAAGAAACCAAATACTGTTTTAATGCTAGGTGAATCTTGATGTGAAGCATTAATTTCTTAGCTGGCAAATGAGCCCAGTTCTTGATGGGGTTACTGTGAAGAGCAAGAGCTCTGATGAAGGCGCCTCTGCCTTTAGAGGAAAAAAGTTTAAAGAAATTCATCAAATAGTACAGTGCCAAACTACTATAAACAAAATTATTGTCACTTTCATTGCCAGAGAAATGAAGAACATAAGCTTCAGTAACTACCTGAGATGATTAAAAGTTTATAAATTGTTAACTCTTTTAGGTCAGTTGTACATTGGCGTGTTAAAAATGTTTTGAAAGAGCAGTCCAAAGAAGATTTTGTTTTCAGTAGCTACTTCAAGGCTGAAGTTGTATAGTTCAGTGGTAGAGTGCACGCATGTTTAGCATATGCAAGGCCTTACGTTCAAATCCCAGTACTGCAAAACACACTAACAAAACCTTGCTTTTTTATTTCCTTAGTTTGAGAAATTGGTTATTTGTTAGATTTTTCTCAGTGTTAGGAATTAAACATTCTATTTCAGTATCTTTCAGAATGAAAACCAGTTGATTTAAAGTTGAAGTTTATGCTGGATGTGGTGGTGCATACCTGTAATCCCAGCACTTGAGAGGCTGAGACAGGAGGATTGCTGTGAGGCCAGCCTGGACTACACAACAAGACTGTGTCTCAAAGAAAAAAAAAAAAAGTTGAAGTTTATGAGGTTTTAAGCAAGTGGTTTAAATTGGAAAGATAATATGTTCCACTGTAGATCAGAAGTTTTCTCTCTATGCAACGTACTGATTTAAAATTTTACCAACAAATTAAATTTCCACCTTAACTTTTGGATGTGATTTGTCCAGTGATCAAGTCAGCATCAACAGTTGCTTATTGAGACCATTGTGCTGATGGCTATAGTGCTGGAAAGAAAGATTCTTCACATTTGCCTTGTGCTTTATAGTTTACCAGGCTTGCTCTTCACAGTAACCCCATCAAGAACTGGGCTCATTTGCCAGCTAGGAAATCAGTGCTTCTCGTTAAGGTTCACCTAGCATTACGCATTAGTGTCACTTAGCATAATGAACTTGGACTTGAGCTTAGGTCTTCAGACTCCAGCACTTTTTCTTTCCTCAGGGATTTCCTTTAAGACAGATAAAATTATTCCAAGACAAAACTGGACAGAGTGCTGTAGGACCTCCAGAGAGGGAAGAAATGTGTCTGGTAGGGGACAATTAATTAATTGGTTTGTTGGTTTGAAGGGCCATTTGATGATAAGCTTAGAGATGTGAATGAGCAGGTAGAAGTGAGTTTATGAAAGTGGAAAAGCAAGATGGCAGTCATGGGAAACCTGATTCCCAGCAAAATGGGAAGGTGAATTTGGAATGACTTAGAGGAAGCAATTGAAGAAATTGCAGAGTGGTCACAAGATATTACTGCCACACCTTGCCTGGAGTTGTAAAGCGAGTGAATGCCTGAGTTCTCTGGTGAAGTTCTAAGTTGGGTTGGAGAAATAAGCTGTCATCAGAGATTGGAAGACTTAGGGAGGGAGAAGGAAATTTCAACTTTGGTGCCTTACCTTCTACCATCCTGACAAGGCTGTGCCACTCCATCCTTTACTCTGGTGCTATCTGAATGGAGAAATTCCATCCAGCTCTCACCTTTGTTCAGGTGGTTAGGCTTTTTAAAAACCGAAATGCAACAAAATGCACTAATTGTCAGATTATAATGTCACTCTTGTGTATTTAAAATTACTGCATGCCAGTAGTGTCTCAGTCCACCTAATTGTGTTCTTGCTCCTGCAGCCTGGAGTACTTGGGTACTTTGAGTTCAGTGGCTCACCCCAGCCTCCTGGTTATTTGACCTTCTTCACCTCAGCATTGTATTCATTAAAGAAAGGTAAAACTAATTAATAAAGGTAGTACTTTAATAGAGATGTAGTTATTTTAATATATTGCATATGTTACCATTATTATATTTTCTAATTTGCTCGAATGTGTTTTTAGTAGTTACATTGTTTAATGCTATCATTAACAAATAGTGTAATCCTATTTCAAATATATTCTCTTAAATGTTTTGCTTTTTGAAAATATCATATGGTGTTTGCAATGATATAATTTGTACTTTAAAATTTATTATGTCATAGTCTTTTATTTTAAAGAGAAAAAAAACCAAAATTTGAAAACAAGGTAATAGGACAACAATAGTTAATACATTGCCTACTGTTATCTTTAAATTAGTTACTCAGAGTACAAGATACTGGCATTTAATTGTCCAAACAGCCGGGTGTGGTGGCGCATGCCTGTAATCCTAGCACCTGGGAGGCTGAGGCAGGAGGATAGTTGCAAGTTCAAGACCAGCCTGGGCTACAAAGTAAGCTCAAGGGCAGCTGAACTGCATAGCAAGACCCTGTCTCAAAAAGACCAAAAAAAAAATACTTTGTCCAAACAATATTATCACAAACTTTCTTTTCAATAAACTAAGAGAAATTAGTAGTATAACTATCCTAAATATCTTTTTTTCTTTTTTTTTTGGCTTTTCCCTCCCTTCTTTTTTCTATTCTCCTACCTGAGCTTCTCTTTAAAAGGGAAGTTTCTTCTCATTTTAAAATATTTATTGTACATTTTGAATCTTACTTATTCTTTCAGCTTCTCACACTAGGGAGACCATACAATGTTTACGCATGTGCATCTGGTTTGTTTCACTTGTGAATATGGTCTTAAGTTACATCCATGTACCTATAAAAGTCTCTAGTTTATCCTTCTTTATGGCCAAGTAGTACTCCTTTGTATAAAAAGACCACATCTTTTTTATCCATTCCTTGGTTGATGGGAATTTGGATTTTTTCCAAGATCTAGCAATGACAAATTGTGCTGCTGTGAACATAGGTGCACATATATCGCTGTGATACAATGGTTTTACTTCTGGGAAGAGACTCTGAAGGAGAATGACTGGGTCAAATAGGACCTCCAAGCCTAGTTTTTTGAGGAATCTCAGCACTGATTTCCATAGTGATTGTACCAGTCCACACTCCCACTAACAATGGAGAAGAGTTTCTTTTCCCCCACAGCTCCACCAGCATTTGTTATTGGTTGATTTCTTGATAATAGCCATTCTTTGCAGGGTAAGATGGAATTTCAGTGTTGTTTTAATTTGCATCTCTTGAATGACCAGTGATGTTGAACATTTTTTCATATATTTATTTGCTATTTGTATTTCTTTTATCTGAGAAGTGTGTATTCATCTCAAATGCCTATTTTTGGGTTGTGTCTTTAAATTTGGGAGGTCTGATATTTCTTTATTTTTTAGTTCTTTTTTTTAATTTTTTATTTTTTTGTACTGTTACCAGGAATCAAACTCAGGACCTTGCGCTTGCCAGCTACATCCCCAGCCCTTTTTAGTTCTTTATATGATCTTGATAGTAATCCTTTGAGGAACAGCTGGCAAACATTTTTTCCCACATTGTGGGTTGTCTCTTCACTCTGTGGTTTGTCTTGCTGTGCAAAAGCTTTTTAGGGGCTGGGGATATAGCTCAGTGGAATAAGCGCTTGCCTAGCAAGCGCAGGGTCCTGAGTTCGATCCCCAGTACCACAAAAAAAAAAAAAAAAAAAGCTTTTTAATAAGATGCAACCCCAGTTGTTGATTCTATGTGAGAGTTCCTGTGTATAGGGTTTTATTCATAAAGTCTTTGCCTATACCAGTGTCTTCCAGCAGATTTAATGTTTCTGTTTTAATATTTAGATCTTCGATCCATTTGAATTTAGTTCAGTGCACAGTGAAAGATAATGGGTCCAATTTTTATCTTCGACAAGTGCAGGGCCAGTTTTTCCATCACCATTTATTAAAGAAGTTATCCTTCTCAGTGAATGTGTTTGGTACTTTTGTCAAAGATAAGGTGGCTGAGTATATCTAGAGTTGTTTCTGCATCTTCTAATCTGTTCCATTGATTTTCAGGTCTGGTTTGTTTTGTTTGTTTACAGTACCATTCTGTTTTTATGACAATAGCTTTATAGTGTAATCCCGAGTCAGGGATTGTGATGCCAGGAATTGCCTTTGCTACGCTAGGTCTCTTCTGGTTCCAAATGAATTTTAGGATTGTTTTCTCTAATTCTGAGATACGCTATTGGAATTTTTATTGAAATTGCATTAAATCCCTGTAACAGTTTTGGAAGTACGGTTATTTTCACTATGTTGGTCCTTCCTACCCAAGAGCAAAGGATATCTTTAGATTTTCTGATATCCTCTTCAGTCTCCATTTTCAGTGTAGAGCTCTTTTACATCCTTCATTAGAGTGATTCCTACATATTTCATTTTTGGGGATGCTATTATGAAAGGTGTTTCTTCCCTAATTTCTCTCAGTTTATTATTCATGTAAAGGAAGACTATTGATTTTTGAGTGTTGACTCTGTATCCAGGTATGCTACTGAATTTGCTTATTAAATCTAGCACCTATTTAGTGGTGTTTTTAGGGTCTTCTATGTAGAGTATAATGTCATCCTCAAATAATGATAATTTAACTTCTTTCTTGTCATTATTTGTTTTATTTCTTTCTCTTATCTAATTGCTCTGGCTAAAGTTTCCAGAACTATGTTGAATAAAAGTGGAGACAGTGGACATCCTTGTCTTATTCCTCATTTTAGAGAGAAAGCTTTTGATTTTGTTGGCTGTTGGTTTGTCATAGACAGCTTTTATTAGATTGAGATAAAGACCATCTATTCCAATTTTTTGTAGGGTTTTTATCATGAATGGGTGCTGGACTTTGTCAAAAGCTCTTTCTGCGTCTATTGAGATGAGCATATAATTTTTGCCCTTGACTCTGTTAATATGGTGTATTACATTTATTGATTTGTGTATGTTCAACCATCCCTGCATCCCTGGGGTGAATCCAACTTGGTCATGATGTATAATCTTGATGATTTGCTGCATTTTGTTTGCCAATATCTTTTTTTTTTTCCTGAGGTCAGGTCTAATTTATTTGTTACTTAAGCATATTATTTTTGACTGGACTCAGACTTGGAAGTAGAAGCTCTCAGAGAGGATAGCCTGCGTCTCTTGGCAATTTGTTCCTGGTGTTTTTCTTTGGCTTCCTTCATCCTCTTGGCCAGAAGCTTATTAGCGTATTCCGCAGCCTCTTCCTTGTTTTTCTTAGTGTGCTGCTTTCTTCAGAGCCATACGGCAGCATTTGTGTTGAAGGACATGAGGAGGAACAAACGGCTGAATCTTGGGGGCATTAGTCCTGAGTTTCTTACCTTCCTTGTTTAGGGGCTTCTGACAACATGTTGATGGATATCATCTTCTTTAGAGAGATTGAAAAGTTTGCTGATTCTGCTTGCTCTTCTGGGCCCTAGGCGCTGAGGCACAGTGGTATCAGTCAATCCAGGAATATCCTTCTCCCCTTTCTTTACAGTAACCAAATTGAGGATGCTCAGATTGGCATCCACAATGCAACCTTGGACAGATTTTCGCTTTCTCTTCCTGGTTCTCCTTGGTGTGTAGCAGGAATGCCCCTTACTCAGTAGCAAGTGGATGCGGCTGTGGGTCAAGACGCCATGCTTCATGGGGAAACCTTGTTTGTCGTTCCCACCACTGATGCGGACCACATAACCCTTTCCACTCTTCACCCAGAGAGTCAGCGGCAACCTCTTATTGAAGATTTTTTCATCTGTGTGTTCATTAGGGAGATTGGCCTATAATTCTCTTTCTTAGTTGCGCCCTTCTCTGGATTGGGTAATGCTTACTTTCAGGAATGAATTTGGGAGTATTGCTTCCCTTTCAGTTTCATTAGAGATTGAGAAGTAGTAATATTAGGTTTTCCCTGAATTTCTTGTAGAATTTAGCAGTGAATCTGTCAGGGCCTGGGCTTTTCTTTGTTGATATGTTTTTAACTACATGTTTGATTTCATTGATTGATAGTGGTTTATTTAGGATTTTTATATCTTCTTGGTTTAGCTTTGGTAATTCACATGTGTCTAGGAATCTGTCCATTTCTTCTGCATTTTCAATCTTATTAGAACACAAGTTTTCAAAGTAGATAGGATGACCTGGATTTCTGCATAGCCCATAGTGACTTTGCCCTTCTTCCTACCCATGTGGATGCAGGTCCTCCGTTCCCTTTAGATGAGCTGGACAAGGGCGTGTCAGTTTGATTCGATCTTCCAAAGAACCAGCTCTGATCCATTGAGTCTTGGTCATTCATTGATTTTTGTCTCCAGCGTGTTAATTTCTGCTCTCATCTTTACAATTTCCTCCCTGTATGAGCTTTTGGTTGATTCTGCTCTTCTTTTTCTAGAAATTTGAAATTCATCATTAAGTTTATTTGTGCTTGCACTGTTTCCCTGACATGGGTATTCACTACTGTATATATTTCCCTCTGAGGACTGCTTTCATTGTGTGCCATAAGTTCCAGTATGTTGTATTGCTGTTACCATTTAATTGTAGAAACTAATTTCTTTAATTTAATCTGAACCCATTGGTGGTCCAGGAGGGTGTTATTTAATTTCTCTGTGATTATGAAGTTCTTGTGTTTCTTTTGCCATTGATTTCCAATTTCATTGCCCTATGGTCTGATAATATGCATGGAATAATTTCAGTTCCTTTGAATTTACTAAAGTATATTGTATGAGCTAATATATGGTCTTATTTTGGAGAATGTCCTGTGTGTAGCTAAGAAGAATGTATTCTGATGTAGTGGGGTAGAACACTCTGTAGGCTTCTAAGTCCATGTGTTCAAAAGTTTGGTTCAGTTCTAACATTTCACTGTTGATTGGGGGTGGGGTCTGGTTGATCTGTCTTTTTTTTTTTTTTTCCCGACAGTGGGGTGTTGAAAGCCCTCAATACGATTGTATTACTGCCTATTTGATATTTTCATGCCTGTTAATATTTGTTTTATATAGTTGGGTGCACTGGTATTTGTTGCATATGTATTTATGATTGTTATCTCTTCCTCTTGGATTGTTACCTTTACAAGGATATAGTGACCTTCTTTATCTCTCTTAATCAGCCTTGGCTTGAAATTCACTTTGTCTGCAAATAGAGTAGCTACCCCTACTTTTTTCTGGGTTTCTGTTGCATGGAGTATTGTTTTACATCCTTTGACTCTGTCTATGAATTTATTTTGGGTTTTTTTTTTGTACCGGGAATTGAACTCGGGACCTTGTGCTTGCTAGGCAGGCACTGTCCGCTGAGCTATATCCCTGGCCCTTAGGAATTTATTTTTGAATTAAATGTGTTTCTTGTATGCAGCACATTATTGGATCTTGCTTCTTGATCTATTCGGCCAGTCTCTGTCTTTTGATTGGTGAATTGAGACCATTAACATTAATGGTTATAACTAATATGTATTAACTTATCTTTGTCATGTTATTTTCCTGTTGTTGGCTCCCTTCTTTCTTCCCCCATCTGTTTGTTTGCCTTACCTGGTGGAATCCTTCAGTAGGGTGTCATGGAGTTGTAATCCTTGTTATCTCGTTCTAGAATGTCCCTCAAAATATTTTAGAGTGTGGGTTTGTTGGTCATAAATTTCCTCAGATGTTCTTTGTCACTGAAGTATCCCATGTCTCCATCAGTTTTGAAAGATGGCTTTGTGGGGTACATCAATCTTCACTCAACTCGAAATACTTCACTCCAAGTTCTCCTTGACTTGAGGGTTGTGCTGAGAAGTCAGCTGTTACTCTGATGGGCTTTTCTGTATAGGTGATTTGTTTCTTTTTTGTAGCAGCTTTTAAGTTTCCATTGTGTAGAATTTCTGCAGTCTTGACTATGATCTGTCTGGCTGTAGAGTTTTTTGGGGGGGAGTTGTGGCTAATTGGAATTTTATATGCCTCGCTTACTATATGTTGAATTCCTTTTCTCTACCAGGGAAGTTTTCTCTAGTGATGTCTGTGAACAGTTTCTTTTATGTCACTTGCGCTGTCTCCTGCTTTTTCATTAACTCCAGTCTTCAGTTACTCTTTGCCTCATCTAGTAGCTGCTGTATTGATCATGGTCTATTGCTATTTTTAAGAAATACTTGTTTTCACGATTGCTAATCACAAGACTGTTTTCTATATCTGAGGTCTTGTTCTTACATTGGCTTAATCTGCTGCCGATACTTTCAATGGAATTTTTGTTTTCTTGGATGTATGCTTGAATCTGCCTTACGAATTCCATTTCTTTCCTATGCTGAGCATTCATGGCTTCCATACTTTTCTTAAGTTCTAGAGTCCATATCTGCTATAGAGTCACTAAGCATGGTTTTCATTGTGGACACCATCTTTGCAGTTGTCTGAGAAATTATTTCTGATTTGATTTTCTCTAGAGCCTCCTTCAATTGCTTTGTTGTTACCACTTCACAGAGGCCAGGTGGGGGCTTTTGGTGGATGGCTTTTGGATTTTCCCACCTCATGGGCTCCTGGGTTTGTTTTTGTTGAACTGGATGTCTGGGCTTGCATCTTGTTTAAGTGTCTTCTCATTTCCTTTTCTTTTTTTTAGTTTAATTCCTGGGGTGATGCTTGTAAATTGTCTATGGTGGGTTGCTTTATTACTAGTATTTAGAACCCTTAGGAAATGACTGCATCTCTGTGGTACCTTCCAGGTATAGCTGGTTTTTGTTTTTCGAGTCTGTTGCGAGATCATTCCTCTTCAATTTTGGGGGATGAGAAGTTGCTGCCTGCTTGGCCCAGCCCTTGGTTCTTTGGTACTGTGCCACAGTATTTTCTGTGACCCATCATCAATCTCAGTTTTAGAATACCAGGAAAAACAGCTATTTAGAACAGTTACATCACTTTTGACTACAGTGGTACCATCAGCAATGACAATAACATCAAACACAATCTAGAAAATGACAAACTGAGCAAATCATTAATTTGCCACTTTTACTCATATGAACCAGATTTGTGGTTATGTAACAAAATATAAAACAAACCAGAAAATTACATACAGAATACAAGTCCTTAATATGTCAATTTTCCCCTCAGGAGTTAAAATTTAAATCGATTGGAAAGAAAATAGAGAAGTGGAAGAGAAAAAGATTAGAAGTAAGGCTGGAGGACAAAGGGAGATCATGCTAACTTTGGGAAACTAGTGCAGAACACATGAGGGGAAGAAATGAAAGAACAGAACAGAATAACCACCACAAAGAGGCTAGAAACTATGTTCACTTTCCTATAAAAACAAGATCAAAAAATGAAGGAGAAAACAAAAATAAACCACAACAAAAAATAACAGAGAGGGACAAAAAAAGAAAATGTCCACTTTTAGGTTTGTCTCTGCTGTCACTGATAGACAACTTGTGGAGCCAGAGTCCAGATCTGTGTTGATTTATCCCAGCAAGCCAGCGGTAGCTTTTTGGCAGGGTAGTGGATAATCTCAGCAAGCTGCACCTTCTGCCTGAGACCAGACTCATTTGGCCTGCAGCCATCAGTGCACCTTCTGTGGGCCTGAGCCCAGCTGGCAGCCGCTAGATGAAGCCAGTAGCCATTCCAAGTTCTGAGCTCAGTCATCCCCTCCCGAAGGTGGTTCCCGGCCCATCGCTCTCGCTTGCACGTGGAATAACTAAGCCCTTAGTACTCACTACCAGGAAGTGCTTCACTTCTGCTGTTCTACTGGTGTGTCTCTCCAGAGGCCTCTGGGGTGGTCACCAGCAGTCACCCTGTATCTGCAGGTTTGAACTGCTCCTGTTGCACAGTGAATCCTGTCTCGGGGAAAGGCACCACTGGCTACCCTCTTCACTGAAGGTTCTCTCTTCATTCTCTCCATGGGCTTTAATTTGTGCTTCAGATCCTTCCTGGGCCCAGGGGACCCAGTTCCCTCCTTATCTTCCTCATGTTGGTATATTCCAGCATCTGTGGGCAAATACCTAATGGATGCCAAAGAAAAATGTCCACTTGTAAATGAGAAAGTACCTTTGTAATAAGAAAATGGTGAATTCAGGCTACCCAAAACTCAAACATTCAACCTAATTTACTGTATAAATAGTAGCAGTAAATACTATGTTAGTGAGAATTCCAGCATCTGCACAGTGACTCTCAGGGAGGCTGTTTCTCTGCTGCTTACCACTTGGTACTCCCAGCTTTAGTCTTCTTTAATTGTGTAGTTTAAAGTTTTTGCCAGAATTTTTAGTGGTTATCTAATATTGTCAGCCGGGTATGCCATAACTTGCTGATACACTTACTTTGAAGAATATTTTTATAAATATAAAAATCATGCAACATTGAGCATGAGCCTACTGCCAGTTTCGCTCTTCTGAAATCCACATTTCATTTACTTAGTTGAGTCATATTATCATTTGGCGTCATGCTTTTTGAATTAAATACCATGTCTTTTTAAATTACTCTGTGTTTTCTTTTGGTCATGACTCCAAGGCCTGTGTTTTCTCTACGGGATACATTCGTATGCTCATTCGTATGCATTTTTCTCTGTCCTTTGGTATCACCCTGGTCACAACCTGACTTGGCCAGCAGACCATGTATTTGCATGTCCTGGTCCTCTCTGGGGGGCTTATGTGCCTGCAGCCTTCAGCCCAGGTTTCCTCCTCTCAAGCCCCTTACTCATCTTCCAGGTTCCAGCTCAGATACCACTGTGACATTTCAATACTTTGTCCTTACCCCAGTCTAAATTGGGTGCTCTGTTACTTTTTTCATGGCACATAATACCATTCGCCTTTATATACATAGCTATAGGATGATTTGTTTAATGTCTGTCTTCCACAGACTCTGAGATTCCTGAGGGTAAGGACCATGTGTCTTAAGTTTAGTGTTTTTCTTCAGTATCTGCCGTACAGCTGGGGCTCATTTAGTATTTGTCAAGGGAGTGGTCAGAACAGTGTCTTACCCTAGCGGACCAAAAATAAGTAACCCCTGGGGTGATGTGATAAGGCTGTAATCCCAGCTACCAAGGAGGCTGAGATAGGAAAATCACAAATTCAAGCCAGCCTGGTGATTGTAGTAAGACCATCCCAAAAAGAGTTGAGTGGTGGATCTCTGATAGAGCACCCCTAAATTTAATCCCCAAACTCCCATGCACACCCACTCGAATACAAAGTAACTAGGCACATCAGCTTATTACTGGTTATTGACTGACTTCAGTTTTTTAAAAAACAGTATATCATGAATACATCAAAGAATGATATGACTGGCCTTTTTTTTTTTTTTTTTTTTTGCGGTACTGGGGATCGAACTCAGGACCCTGCGCTTGCTAGGCAAGCACTTATTCCACTGAGCTATATCCCCAGCCCTTGACTGGCCATTTTAATATACACATTGTCAGGGTTTCATGCGTGGAGAATTTACTGTGTCTACATTTTTGTCTGGGAGACACTTGGGAGGAAAGTAAGCTGTTATTTAGGTATGTCTTCTGTCCACTTGAAAGTCTGGGCTGCATAGTTTCAAGTGACTAAGAAGACAATGAATCAAAGTTTGAATTTTGAAAACAAAATATTGGGAACTGCAATAACTTTAAGAAGCAGATGTTTAAAGCTCTTCATCGAAAATTAAAGCCCTTCAAAGGCATTTAATTCTGTATAATTAAACATTATACAGAAGGGGATAATCTAGAGTAGTACACTAAAATGATGGGAGCATTCAGGGTTCTGAGCTAAGGGGGATATTACAAGATTTTGGAAGGATGTTTTGTTTGGTTAACTCACATTGTGTGATGCTCTGCCATGTTGGTGAGAACTAAATAACTCACCTTAAACTATGTTTTGTCTCAGAGATTGCTGAAAGTCCTTGCCAAATGTAAGGCAGTAGTGTCCTCCCTTCCTTTCTTTAAGCAGAGGTAGGGTAAAAGGACAGGTGAAATAGGAGTGCAGTTAGGCCAAGAGGGATATGAAAATGCTCAAGCCAAGCATAGTGGTATACGTGTGTAGTCCCAGCCATTCAGGAAGCTGAGGCATGAGTTCAAGGCTACCCTGGGCAGCATCCCAAGTCTGTGTCTCCAGACTAGGGAAAGGGGCTAAAGGAGTTAGCTCAGTGGTAGAGCCTGACATGCTCAAAACACTTTGGCTTCCGTCCCCAGTACCACAAACGACAATAACAAAAAACCCCAAAAGTACAAAATAAACCTCCTTAGTCAAATTACTAGTTTTGACAAATGATTATATGAAAGTTTTCATTGTAAATTAAGTATGATCTGTTTTAGCTTTTCTATATTTGTTCCCAGTTGTGTGATTCTAGTTGCATTTTGTAATATGCTGTTGCATGTGTAAATTTATAGATCTGAGATTCAGTTTAGCTAATCCTATTCCTTGTTGGGCAGGAGGGCCTAAGTTCCCATTTAAGTTTAGTGAACCATTTTTAAAAGAAAAAGACAAATTGGAAATGTTGATTTTTTTTTTTTTTTCCCATTATATGTACACTGGGAAGGATTATCTAAAATAAATTTGCCTGAGGATGTGGGTTTCCCCTTTTTCTTTCTCTTACCTGTGAAGTCAGACAGTATTTTCCTTATTAATAGCAGATGTGTGGTAAGAGAAACACATATGCGCTTTTTAATGGTATAGTTAAAATGTAAATTCTTAAAATGTAAATTCTAGGTCCCATTTAGATTATGTACACAAATTGAGACCTGAGAAACATTTTACACACTTCAACAGTTGCCTATAGAGAGCTGAGCTGAAGCAGTATATTTGGTAGTAGAAAAGATACCCTGTTTCAAATGCACTTGTCTTTACATTGCATTAATTAATTTTTTTTCCTTGTGGTGCTAGTGATAAAACCCAGGACCCTGTGTTTGCTAGGCAAGCACTCTACCACTCAGCTATGCATGCAGCCAGCCTTAGTGATTCTTTTAAATTGTCTTGTAAGTAACAGGACATTCTTTGAGTTCTACCTTTGTTTCTTAAAGCTAGTTGGTCAGCAGTCTACAAATAATGGAGAGTTTGCTCTGTGTGAAATAACATGACTGGGTGTTGTGGAGTGTGTCGAGAGTTCATTCCTGCCCATCAAGATGTGATGGTTGAAGTTTTTTATTTATGTTCTTTTGGTCTTTCTGTGTAGTCGAAGCTGGTCTTTTTTTTTTTTTGCATTTTCTTTCTGCTGTTTATTTTATAATTTATGCTTTTTTATTTTTAAAAAAATAAAAGCACAAAAACATATTAACAAACAGACACAAATTAGCATAAAAAATAGTACAATCAAAACTGATCTACAGACAAGGTGACATGGACTCAACAGTGGTTGTTGCTTTACCCATTGATATCTTCGAAGTGTATATATATGAACCCAGATACAGACATGCAAACTTGGTCAGACAGTTAATCCTCTCAACAACAGAAAAACACAAAAAACAAAAAACAAACAAACAAACAAACAAACCACCAATAGTTGTTGCTTTGCATATTGATATCTTCGAAGTGTGTGTTCAGGATAGCACATACAGACATACAAGATTGATCAAATAACCCGTCATCAATTATTCCTTAGCATTAAGTGATATAATACAATAGTAGAACCATGTTAGCCCTCCTGCATATGGGTCTTGAACTCACTTTGTAACCCAGGCTAGCCTTGAACTTTCGGTGATTCTCCCAGTTCAGTCTCGCAAGTGCTGCACTTATAGGTGTACGCCATGTCTGGCTACGTTGTAAGGTCTGGTTCTGTGGCATTTTACCATTCTTTTATGG
This sequence comes from Dinomys branickii, assembly GCA_004027595.1. Lineage (NCBI taxonomy): Eukaryota > Metazoa > Chordata > Mammalia > Rodentia > Dinomyidae > Dinomys > Dinomys branickii. The sequence goes on along the minus strand of PVLD010016770.1, from coordinate 26,719 downwards.
CCACTTGTCTGTTGTTTGATAATCATTACATGCTATAATAAAGGCAATCAAGGAAAATGCATTTATCATTTCAGCACCATAATGTGAACTGCTTTCTTTGTTTATTGTTTAAACTATTTCCTTTTGTCTCAATTATCTGTGGATTTCTTGGACTTTGTGCTAGACTGTCAGTTGATATAGATCCACCTGCTGGTGTTGTAGGCAGGAACCTTTTATTATATTTCTATTATTTTTCTGACTTTTTATAATTTTTTATATAGAAGTTTTATATTTTCATGTTTTCTCGTTCATTTATTTTTTTTCCTGATGAAAATCTGATGACTAGTTTACTTCTTTTTACCACTTTATGGTACTTGGCTTTACTTTGGCTTAAAATGATGGAGAACACAGGTGCTTTTTCCCCTTTCTCACTGGCCAGTCAGCACCATTTACAAAATGCTGCTGCTTTCTTGCATTGTGACTCCTGCATTACCACAGAAGACATTATTTCATATAGTTGGGTTTCTTCCTGTGTTTTCTCTTGGTCTAGGTAATCATTTTATGAGAGTTGTGTAATTAGATTTCTTGCTTTGTAAGTTGTTATTATCTGGTAAAGTGTGGGCTCCATTTCCTTTGGCTCTATATTTTGTGAAATATTGTTTCATTTATCCCTGCTTTTAGCTGGGTTTTGGTTCCAATTACAAATGAGTAAAATGCTCGAAGATAATTGACATGATCATAACATTTACCTTCCCTTTCTAGAATCATGACGTGATTATTCCTTTCTTTAAATCTTTTAATTTTTCATAGTAGGTATTACAGATCTCTTGTTAATGTTCAATCATTTCAAAGTGCTGCATGATTAACTGGGGGCTGGTGTTCTTTGTGTATGTTTCAAGAGCGTGAAGGAAACCAGCTCTTGTGTGCTGTGCTCTTCCCAGACTGTAAAGCCTGTTCCTTTGAGGACTGTTCCATATTGGCGGGCAGCCTTCGTTATTCTTTTGCTTGGAGATAACTTGATAGAGGGCTTGACCTTTTAACTTACTTATCTGGGTTTTGTTTTTGTTTTCTAATCTTATTATTTTCTTCTATGATTTGGCAACTTTTTGAAAGAAAATGTATGGCAGAAGTTGATCCTGCTTTCTGTCCTACCTACAAAAGACATGGGGGTGGGTGTGTTACATGGTGGCCTGGAGGTTGGCAGCATCTGCCTGATGAAGCCTGTAAACTTGGGAACAAAATATTTACCTTTTCTGTCTTTGAATTTGTCTATGTGGAAATTTAAGGATAAAGGTAAGGATAAATGCTTCTTTACCAAATCATGTATGAATACTTTCTGTGTTAATGGAACAATAATCTTAAAGTCTTCTAGTACCTTGGAAATGAAATCCCTTGGGGCTTATCTCAAATAAGTACCACCTGTGCTTTAGAAAAAGCATCTACACAAGAAAATATGTCACTCGATTGACCTGCAGGTCCTTCTTCCCTGTCTCTTTCTCCGTGATACCTGTACTTGCCTCTAATGTGTGTTCTTGGTTCTGTGAGTATGGAACTGATTAAATCTGCCAGACAGCAGTGGATGTGTTCAGATTGTGCACTGAATAGCTTGGTTGTTTTGTTCCTACAGCTCTGACATCCTGATTGACTATAGTTGTAGCTAGAAAAGTAAATAAATGACTGGTAATATGAAAAAGATTTTAGCTGTGGGATTTTTAAAGTTCAATTGGATCCCTACCACTGCCACTGTTTCTCCTGCCTGGCCCTTCAGATGATAGATTGCCCCGGCCTCATCCCCTTTTGCCTATTTCTTTCCAACAGTGAATTAAAATACACATGGTGCCTAAATGTCACCTTGAAAGTACACTGTATTATGAAACATCTTTAATGTTTCCAGTTCCTTCTACCTCCTTTGGGGATTGCTAAACTTAGTTGGCCAGGGAACCTTAATACCTTTGGGAAATATAGTTGGCCCTCTTTATCTACAGATTCAACAAACTGAAGATCAAAAATAATTTGAAAAAAGAAATTACCTACTCAGGATGCTGAGGTAAGAGGCTGACAAGCTCAGGAGTTGGGAGCTAGACTAGGTGATATTGCAAGACACCCATCTCTTAAAAAAAAGAATGCTTTGGGTGTGGTACTGTACGCCTGTAATCCCAGCACTCTGAGGCTGAGGCAGGAAGATCACTATGAGTTCAAGACTAGCCTAAACTACATAGTGAGACCCTGTCTGAAAATAAACAGACAAAAACAAAAATTACATCTGCAGTGAATATGTATAGCGTTTTGTTGTTGTTGTTGTTGTTATTGTTTGGTCATTTTGAGACAGAGTCTCTGCAGTTCAGGCTGGCCTTCAACTCATTACGTATTCCAGGCTGGCTTTAAACTTACAGCAATCCTTCTGCCTCGGCCTCCCAAGTGCTGGGGTTACAGGCATGTGCCATCACGCTTGGCTTATACAGATTGTTTTCATCATAATTCCCTAAACAACACAACTTTACTAAACATATGCATTATAGTAGATACTATGAGTAGTTTGAAGATGATTTTAACTGTATAGGACATGTATAGGTTATATGGAAACACTGTGCTATGTCATACAAGGGACTCGTGCATCGTTGGATTTTAGCGTCCTCAGGGAGTACAGATGGACTACAAAGGGACAAATGCACTATTGCACTGAGTGTTTAGGAGTTTATGAGAGGAGCATCGTCTAGCCACAGTATGGCGTCTCTCTGCTCCACCAAGGGACATCTCATGCTTCTGTGCTTTGCTGGGAGCGAAGCAACTTCCTCTATATCCTTTGAAATAAATCTTTTCTGGAGTACTTTTCTGTTAGACTGTGAAATTTTGTGCAACATCAAGATATCTGGAGAATAGGATTTTTTTACCTTGTGCATGATATTGTTTTTTTAAACTTACGATTTTTTTTATTTCTTTTTTTTTTTTTTGGTACCAGGAATCGAACTCAGGACCTTGTGCTTGCCAGGCAGGCATTTATGCCACTGAGCTATATCCCTAGCCTGTACATGGTATTTTTAAAGGCTTTGGAAAAACAAGGAACTGCCAAGTGAGACAAATTGAAATTTTAATATGTATTTATTTTTTGGTTGTTTTTAACAGTGGCAGTTTCACATTTATTAAAGGTAGGTAAAAACTAGAAGAGTAGGGGAAAAAAATGGGCTCTGCAGAGTGAATTTGGGTCAAATAAACAGGAAGGAAAAAAATTAAAGTACACTGTATAGCATAGCGTAGGCCACTGTGAGGAGGTGCTACGGCCCTAGAGTTGTGATGTTCAAAGTTGAACTTAAGGCAGATGATACTAAACAAAACCAACCAACATCTTTATGCAAAGAGCCCAGAACCCAAATCTTGGTGTAACTCAGGCTGTGCAGTATACACTTATAGTCTCACCCTTGATAGGCTGAGGCAGGAGGATTACAAGTTTGAGGCCATCCTGGCAATTTAGTAAGACCCTGTCTCAAAATAAAAAATTAAAAGTACTGGGATATAGTACAGTGTTCCCTGGGTTTGATCCCTAGTACCTCCAAAACAAACCCACCTTGATATAAACAAGTACATCCAGGTGAATCTTTGTGGAAACCACAAAGAATTTTCCATCCTGTTCTCCCTGGATTTGTGGTAGTTGCATGAGCTAGAAAGTAATAGTGGTGCAGGAAAGGTACAGAAAGGGAAACTTAAGCTGTACCTATGGGGGCAGCATTAGGGCATTCTCTTCAGTGGCAACTGAAGATGGCCAGGAGTAAACCTGCCCAAGTGCTGAAAGTAAGCAAGATTGAAGGGATCAAAGCAAGACCTGTGATTACTCAGCCTGCAGCAAACAGTGTGAGCATGAACATGATAGTGCTGCTCCCCACCAGTCATAGCGAACCTTTTGGACCTTTCAGTGATAACAGCCGGCTGCAACTCATGTGCAGCACATGGCTACTACTATGGCTATAGCCTCATGTTCAGGAGGGATAGGCCATAGTGGGCCTGGGTGCTGCCTCAGTGCACTGTGCACTGCCTTATAGCTGAAGGGCCCATGGCCCAAGGCTTAGCCCCTTTTGTAGAAAGCACAGAGAAGCTAGTCTCCCTCTCTGTGGTCATCTCAGCCTACTTAGTTGCCTCTATGAACAGCTGTACATACTGCTTACTTATTAATTCTACTTCCCAGATATTCTGTCAAGATCTCATTACATCTCACAGTGATCTTTGATAGCAGTTGTCAAGGTATGGTTAATACAAATATGAAACTGGTTAATTGCCATAGGAATAGACTGTATTGAGGGTTTTTTTGTGGGAGGGTACTGGAATCAAACTCAGGACCCTGTGCTTGCTGCAAGGTAGGCGCCGTGCTGATGAATTATATCCCTGGTCAGAGATTTTTTTTTTTTAATTAATTGAGTAGGATACAGTTGTTATTGGCCTCCATTTTTTTGTGTGGCAGGGGAGGGGAAAATATGATTCTCAATTTATGTTATCAAACTATTGAAGAGTTTTTAATTAAAATAGTAATGCCTCCTTTTAGGATTAAAAAAAGTTCATTTTATAAATGACGAAGAGCTATTGTTGAACACCATGGAACCCTGCTCTGAGAGAATGCCCTACATGTGGAGATGAAAAGTGTTCTTTTGTTAGACCATTTTTATACTAAAATCTTCATCTGCTAATCCAAGTATTCTTTGTTCACATGAGGTTACAAATTTAAACTGTGTCTTCCAACAAGATTTCACCATATGCAGGAAATTGAATAGAATTGTGATTTTTTTTAGACAGATTTTTTTATGTGTAAAAAAATAGAAGTTTGAAGTTGCAATATATATGTTAGAGTCTGTTTTGTGCAGGTATACTCTCCATTCTTATTAATGTAATTAAACTGGTTTTTTAATGGCCCCTTTCAACTTTTGGGTCAGGCTGTCGCTTCTTATTCCTCTGCTCTGGTAAGTTATGTTGGTAACTTTGGCAGACTATCAAACAAATGTCGTAACTGGCTATTTTTTCTTAACTGGCTATTTTTTCTTCTCTTCCTAATGGCTGTGTACTATAATTCAGTTTTTCCCTTCGCACAGTGTTGTTTTGTTTCTACCAATTTATATGCTCCCTTAGCTCCTGCGTTTTCGTTTGAAAGCTTTGGGATCTGAATTTATACATTATGGCATTTAAAAAGTGTTTAAGGAGACTGATGGTATAGATCAGTGGTAAAGCCTTTGCCTGGCATTTACAGGGTCCTGGGTTCAGTCCCCAGCACAACATGCATGCATGCATGGACGAATGACTACATGTGGAGGAAGATAGTCTGAGACTGTGCACACATTTCCTCACACTGTTGCCCACTAATTTTCACTTCCATTGGCAGATCTTGCCTGTAGTAATTATTGTTCTGTTTTAGTAGTAATTTTGATTCTTTTGTTCTTTCTTAATTGTTAATGGAATTTTTCTATAAAGAACAGCTGACTTCTCACTAATATTGTGGAGTAGGATGTTTATCTTATCCTGTGACTATCAGTTTGGTTTTGTTTTGCTTTAATGGGTAAAGCCTTGGCCTTTAGGTTTGTTCCTTTGGACAGGCCCCTTTTATAAGCAGTTCTTTGTTTCTCTCTTTTTTTTTTTTTTTGGTCTTTCTGAGACAGGTTTTCAGTATGCAATTCAGGTGCCTTAAAATTACTTTGTAGCCCACTCTGGCCTCGAACTCAGAGTGATCCTTCTGCCTCACCCTACCCAGTGCTGGGATTACAGGCGTGTGCCACAACACCCAGCTATAAGCATTTCTTTACTCTTGATGCAGGAAGGTATTTCAGATTGACACTTTTCTTGTGCTAACTGTGGAATCCTCCCCAGGAGCCCAGTTCCTTTTATTGGCGAATGGTATTTGGAAACCAACATCTGAGTGTTGTGTGTGCTGTTTAGTATCTAATGTCCTTATTTCAAGGCCTCCTCCAAAGGTAGAACTAGGAAGTACACGTATTTATACCCATGTAGATATATATGTCTTTATTTCTGTATCACATGCATATGTGTATATTAAAAGCCCCAAGTTCTCTGGTTCCAAACTAACACTGCAGCGTTCATTTTAGCCTTTGCTTCTTACTATATAACTTCTGTTCCAACAGTGACAGTCCTGGTTCTCACTGTCTGTATTTACTCACCAAAAAATAAAAAAGGTCATAGTTTTAGAATTGCTAACTTCTACCTGTTGAGAAACCATTTACCAAGAAGGCTTGTGGCCTTTGTGTTCAGTTCTCTGCCATCCATTTTACAGCACCCACTCAAAATGATGCTTTCCAGCTTGTTAGGCTGCTTCTCTCTCCATCCCTTCACTGTGGTTGGGGTGAATCATTTGCAAAACAGTAGGGTTTACTTTTAAGTAGCTGTATTCCGCATCAGGCTTGACACAGACATCTCTTTGGTTGTGAAATATGTGAAGGGCATGTGGGGCACCACTGTGGCCCTAAGAAGCACATACAGAAGCTCTGCTGGGGACGCATCAGCCTCCTCAGCCCTGTGTCACCCTCCCCTGTAGGCAATCTGTCTCTTTAATTTTTGGTTTATTCTTTCTTTATCTTTTGTTTTGTACCATTTTAAACTCATCAGGTTTATATTAAAGATTGTACACCTTGGGAGAAGGGGCATATTCACTCCACCTTGTCCTCATTGGCTGCTCCTTACCTGGGGGAAGGAGGACAGCAGTGCTGCAAGGTGGGACTCAGTTCTAGAAGTTCTGTGTTTTAATACCTTCATATTTTTATGCTTTTAGCTACTTGGATATAACTTGGTAGCATTTAAAGTTTAATTGATTTTATTTAACATCTGCTAATAAAGCAGAAAAGGAATAGGAAAGAATGTACATTTCCCTACACTATTTTATCTAGCCGTTAACACTGTATATGCTGTAATCACACAACTATTACAGTTTCTGAACTGTGTAAAAAAGAAAACTTTACATATAGGAATAAAGTTCTTTTTGATTTCTGTCCCCAACATCAAGCCAGTTTTATTATCCTTTCAGGTTTTGAAAATATTTATTTATTTATTTTCAGTTTTTCAAGAGGGGTCTCACTATACAGTGAGCTTGGCCTTGAACTTGTGGTAATCATCCTACCTCAGACTCCTGAGTGCTGGCATTATAGGCATGTGCCACCACACCTGGCTTTGTTTACTTTTTTGAGACAGGATCTTGCTTTGCAGCCAAGCTGACCTCAGTTATTTATTTATTTATTTATGCATGCATGCATGCATGCAGTACTGGGGATTGAACTCAGGACCTCGCACTTGCCAGGCACGTGCTTATGCCACTGAACTATATCCCTAGCCCCCAAGCTGACCTCAAACTCCTGAGCCTCCTGAGTGCTGGGTTTATAGGCATGGACCACTGTGTCCAGCCAGATTCTTTCGTTTTTGAGATAGGGTCTCACTATTTCAACCAGATTGATTACAAATTCCAGTGTGCAAGCGATCCTCCTGCTTCTGACTCCCAAGTATCTGGGATCACAGGCATATGTCACTGTGTGCTCCTTTTAGATTTTTTATGTGTTTCTAAACATATGTACCTATTGGGAAACAATATTTTTATAAGTCTGAGGGGGTTTTTTTCTTTCTTTTTTCAGAACAAAATGTATGCTTTATCTTCTTTACTTCTTATATGTCTTGATGGCCTGTCATGCTGTACATATAGCCCTGCTTCATCATTGGGAACATCTGCAGAGTATCTTTTGGTAAATGTCCTTGCACATAACTCCAGATGCAGAAATGTAGGATTGTTGGCTGTGTCCCTGCTTTACAGCAACCAGCCCACAAACTGCTCTCCCAAATAGTTAATGTCTTTTACCTTTTATGCCTGCATTCTGACACTCTGTCAGAGTACTTACTGGTCCATTGGTCAACCATACTTGATGTCTTCTATGTCTTATATTTTAGGCAGTTTGAAAGTCAAAGTGATTTTTTGTTTTTATTTGCTTTCCTTTGAGATAGTGAGGTTGAATTTATTTCCATGTAATTATTAGCCATGTACATTTCCTCTTCTGTAGTTTGCCCATTTTAACTATTTTATTTTTCTTATTGCTTGGATTTTTTTTTTTTTTTCCCAGTACTGGAAATGGAACTTAGGACTTTGCACTTGCCAGGCAGGCACTTGTGCCACTGAGCTATATCCCTGGCCCTTCTTATTGTTTTGTATGAGTTCTTTGTGTATGCTACATTTGTCTATTTAACAGATATTTACTGGTCTCTTTACTAAACGACCCTGGCCTTGGTGTAGGTAGTAGGGTACCAGCAATAAAGAAAGCCTCTAATTCTGAAGAGGAACTTGCACCAAGGAAAATCTAAATAAATGAATAAGATTATGTATACATGCACAAATGCTACAAAAAATAGGATAGTTATTTAAAATGTATTTCCCTATGCATCCACCCCCAGACTCCAACCCCTGGGCTTTTGCTGTTAGGCAGGTAGACAAAGAAGCCTTCTTAGAGAAGATAGAGGTGAGATGGTGATGAGGAGCTGGCCATGAGAAGTGTCCAGTCAGGGAGAACAGTATGTGCCTTGGGCCAGAGGTGGTCCTAGTGAGCAAGGGGGCACACAGGTCAGACCATCATAGAGGGAGATGGTGGGCTCCTTAGTGTGAGGGACTGAGAGATGTGTTACTCTCAGGAGCGATTGAAGGGCTGAGGTCTGCTGCAGAAGGAGAGCTTCTGTAGCTACTCCTTCCCTGTCTGGGTTAGGTAGGTTATCAGGTAGTTCCTTGATCTAGGGAATTTATGCATCAGGACTGGATCATTGGGTTTGTGGTTATTTCAAGGCATAGGCCTTTTCTTTAATAAAGGAAAATTTTCTGTTTCAGATTACCTAGGAACAGTACGATTTGGGGTTATCACAAATAAACATCTTGCGAAACTGGTTTCCTTAGTACACTCTGGAAGTGTGTATTTACATAGACATTTCAACACATCACTTGTAAGTATTTTGAAATCGTGTTTGTAATAGTGCAGTGGTTCTTAACCTTCTGTAGGTCACAGACTCTTTGGGAATAGGATAAAATCTATGGATGCTCTGTCTGGAAATGCACATGATTTTGTCTGTACATTGAGATTTCCTACAAGCCCACCCTAGAGCCTGTGCCCCTGGTTAAGAGCCTGTGTGTTAGAGGGCTATTGACTAACATCTAGACATTCTTTGTGTATATTCTGATATTTTGATACAGCCTTGTTAGTTGGCCTTCTTGGATGAAATTGCAGTTACTCTATTGGAGAATTGTGGCTCTGGTCCCATGTGAGAGTCTCAGAAGCTGAGCCTCTGCTGGTGATGTCTTTTGTTCACTTGTTCCTTTCATGAAAAGTAGTAATATGACTTGCTTTACTCCTTAGGGGATGTAATGGACTTTTGAAGGTCTTACAAAGTCACAATGAGAAGTTGATGGCTTCTTACCCCAGAGATTCTCAGTGTAAACATTGTCTCCTTTGTTCCTGGGTTGCATTTGATTTTTGGTGGGACAGCTCCACTCGGCTATTTCTAAGCTTTGACCTATATCTTGCATAATCTTGCGCTTTTCCTCGATGCTACTTCCTCAGTTATATCACTGAGAGTTTATTTTTCTAAAGTGTTTTCTGTCACTTTAACATTGTCAATGTCAGTGGCTTATGGTCATGAAGATCGATGACCTGGTCTCTTTAAGCCTGGGCTCCCCTGAATCAGCGGTGCCATTGGGCCCTCTTTGGGGGTGCTGCTTGCGTGTCATGACCCTAACTTCTGTGTATATCTACAAGTCTAGATGTTGTGCATTGCTTCTTGTAGTTCATATTCCAAAGTCAAATGTATTTTTTATGTTTTCCGAATAGAAATGCTGTGGTGTTTGAGTGTCTATTTTCAAACTCCTGGCATCCCACTTGAGCATCACTGCTGTGATTGTCCCCCTGCCTCCCACTCTCTCTTTGTGCTTGTCTGAGCTTCTTTGGACTTCATCTGCTTTTGCTAGCTATCATCTCCTTACATTTTGCACTTGTAGCATATATATTATACATAATTATTTATAGAAAGGGTACTGAGGAAGAAACTTTTAATGGAGAAAAAAATGGTAGAACTCTGAGATGACAGTGAGAATAATGCGTTTACTGTTTCAGTTGAATAGTATTTAAAGGTGTGGTTGATGTAGCGGTAGAATTCCTTTTACCGAAGGAAATACTGGGATAGCTGCATTTACAAAAACAAAAACAGCAGCTGGGTATGGTCGGCACACATCTGTAATCCCAACAATTGAGAGGCTAAGGCAGGAGAATTGCCACAAGTTGAAGGCCATCCTAGACTACAAAGTGAGTTCAAGGCCAGCATGAACTAGAAGGAAAAGCTGATGGGTGTCTGAATTATGAAGTAATTTAAATCTCCATTTTGGAGGGTATCAAATATCTCATTTTGTGAAACCCTTCAAAGCATCTCTGGAAATTGCTTGAAACAAGTGATTTATATTATTAGACTTTGAAAAATAATTTTATATTTACCTACACGACTGTTAAAGAAAACACAGAAAAACTTAGTTTCTCTTTCTTCCATCTGACACAGAACCTGATCCTGGGCCTTCTGCAGATTTTGGTCATTCAGTAATTCACCCACACATCTGTTGAGTCCCTGCTCTGTGGTAGGGTTTCATCCAGTCACTGAAGATGCCTGTGAGCAAGGCAGTTGCAGCTCCTGCCTCATAGAGGCTGCATTTGTGAGCAGGGTTTGAGGGACCAAAGTAACCCAACCAATCCTTGACTTCATAATTCCTGTTCTTATAGATGGACCTTGTTCTTACTATAAACCCCTAGTAGCGGTTCATAGCTCTCCTTAGAGAGGGTGTTATAGCCACCAGGAGACAGGAAAAGTTACTTGTGTGTAGGTGAATCCTTGTAAAAGGAAGAAGCTGATCTGAAAAATCACTTCCCGCACCCACTGTTGCTTTCTGACCACTTGTGAGGAAAAGCTGTCTGGAGAAGTGGTTAGAGCACAGGCAGTTGTGGTGGCTCCTAGGCACCTTACCCTCCCTGCAGTGTGGGCTGACCACCCTGGAGGACAGTGCTGTGTGCTTTGGTTCTGTCCTGGCATGCTCAGCTTTCCTATATCTGTGTGTTGTTCCTTTGCAGGTCTTCCCCAAGGAGGTCATGAACTTCACAGCTGAGAACATCTACAAATGGGCCTCAGAAAACCGAGAGACACTCTTTCAGTGGCTGCAGCCCCATGGAGGCAAGAGTCTCCTGCTGAATAACGAGCTGAAGAAGGGACCAGCACTCTTCCTGTTCATACCATTCGATCCTTTAGCCAAGAGACATCCCCTAATAGATGAGGTCAGTGTCTCAGTGGTCATGGTGCTAAGTGGTTTGGACTTCTCTTTCTCCATATTCAAGGCTCTTAATCTAGCAGCCAAGTGGTTGCCAAGTGTGGCAGCTGCAGTAAGTGGCATTGCTCTTTCCTCTTCTAAGTGGACAGGAGAGCCATGCCTAGGACAGGGACTTCCTGGGCCTCTCAGGCCGTATTTAGTGCCAGCTGCTTGGGTCTGAGGTCAGTAGGAGGGATGGGAAATCAAACCACTCCTTTCCAGACAAAGGCCAAATGTTTCTTCCTGAGGCCATTCACATTGAACTTCCAAATTGGGGAGTGGCAGAAACATACAGGCAAGGGATGGTGTGGACGAGGAGGTGACACTGCCATCGAGGGTAGCCAGTGTCATCAAGACAGCAGAAAAATGTGCAGCTCAGCAGCCAGGTTCAGCAGCAGATGTCAGAAAAAACCCTTGTTTTTCTAAACCTTTCTTGTTGCGGCACAGATAGCCAGAATGGCTTTCAGAGATAGCGGTCACTAGGAGTCTGCCCCTCCCTCCTGCTTTCTGGAGCCCTTGCTGTTTCTGAATTGGAGTTTATTTTATACACAGATCGTTTGGAGGCACTTAGAGCAACAGCAATCAGCAGAGAGCCTGAGATTGCTAAATTGGATTTAGAGGGTTTTATTTTTTCTTTCCTTCAAGGATCCCTTAATTGGCCGAAACCAGTTTCAGACAGCCAGTGCACCACAGGCCAGGCCATGCAGACACTGCCTCTGCACACCCCCCTTGGCTTCCACCTGGAGAGACAGGCAAAACTTCTTGCCAGTTAAGCCTCTGCAGTTTGCTTCTCTGGAGTCTTTTTATTGGTTATTATTCCTGCTAAGAACCTTCTGAACAGTGTCATTCTTTGCTCAGAGGAAGAAGAAATAGAATTGTTCTATTTCTTCCCCTCTGATGAGGGAGGCCCTGAAGTAATCAAATTTCATTTCTTTAGAAAATCTTTACTATGCAGGTACTTTATGAACTGAGACACTCACGTGACTAGGCCTTTGCCATTTCTGGTATATAAAGCCTTCAAGGTCTTTGTAGAAAAGGCAAGATTTCAACCAAGGTGGTGACTGTGGTTGTGGATTTTTACTTTCCTTTCTAAAGGTTCCTTCTGCAGCATTGTCCTGTCTGGTTTGGATCTACCAGGGTGCTGGATGGGGTGTCCGTGGAAGGGGTCCCCATCCTCTTCAGAGGGTCATGGTTGGGTTAGGGTCCTGGTGGGAGGACCTTATTTTCCAGCCCATTGTTCCTCCATGAGTGTCTCCCCTACATCTCACCCCTCCTGTATCTACGAACTGGCCTTTGTGTCACAGTTCTGCCTGTGGCTCCTGTCCTTGGGATCCCTGTGAGGTAGGTAGATTCCCTCAACCTCAGCTTATAGTTGGGACAGCTACTTAGAGTGTTGGCATTGTGTGGTTGAGCCACTGTTCGTCTTGCATACTTCCCTCTTAGTTTTGGTCCAGTTTGGCAAATGTTTATTGAACACTTTGCTGTACGCTTGGAGGATAGGGTGTGTGTGACAGTCTCATATCCCTGTCTCCGGCTAGTCCAGCAAAGCGTGATCAGGCCAAACTCAAGGCCAGGAGGACTTGCAGGGAGAAGTTTAGGGGCACGGGGGGAGGGATAGCCTTTGAGGGATAGTCTGATGATAGAGGATTGAGGGAAACTAAAAGGAAGCAGTGGGAAGTTGCAGGTGTTAGAAAAGAGCCCAGGCTCTTTGGTACGCTGCCAGGGCTCACTGGTGAAGACACTGAAAGAACTTAGGGGGTGGAGCTCTGGATGCTCCTCCAAAGAGTCAAGAATTACTGTACCCATCAGAGTCACATGGACACTGAAGAGATGTGGCCAGAGCAGGATGGTCTCCTAGCAGCAAGGTTTGAAAATGTGAAAAATAGTGAGGACCTAAACTTGGGTGGTGGAGATGGAGGTAGCAGGTAGGGTCTGTGGTCAGAGCAGCAGCAACCATGATCAGAGGTGAAGAAGTCATTGATTGACATTTAACACAAGGTCAAATTATAAACACCTTAGAAAGAGCTTAAGGCAGTTTCAGTGTACCTTTGTAGGCCTGGCTTTGGGTAGGAAGTTGAGGAAGCTTATGTTGTAGAGAAGAGGAAGCCTGTCTTAAGAGTGAGGATGATACATTTGAGGAACATGTGAGGCGAGGACACTTGAGACAGTTGTGGTGATGTAGATAGGGTGTCATAAGTGACCAGATGGTAGCTGCCCTTAAACATCTGCCCTCACGTGGGAAGCACAGACCCTGACGGCAGCGTCACATGCAAGCGCCCAGGGGTTCCGACAGGGCTCTGGAGAGGTTAAAGGACAGTGCTCAGCCACCAGAAATGGTGTGGCTTGTTTCCAAGCTGAGCTTTTCTTTTTTTGGCAGTGTTCATGTGAGTGTGATAACCAGAAGCCTTGTTATTGAAGAGACTTAGGGTTTCTTTAGTGGGAGAACTAGAAGGCAGTGTCTATGGTAAGACATTAAAAATTACTTGCCAAGTTTTTCTTAATAGTTCACATGAATTAAATATATCATTGATATAATAATGGGGGGGCTGGGGATGTAGCTCAGTGGAATAAGCACCCACCTGGCAAGTGCAAGGTCCTAGTTCAATCCCCAGTACTGCCAAAAAAAAAAAAGATACAATAACGGGATACAGCTTGAATTGTTTCAAAATAGTTCTGTTCATTAGCGGGAAGTAAGTGTGGCTCACTCGAGCATTTCTATATACACATACTGTCTTCAGTTAAAGATACTCTTCACATGGCTGCTTTGTGAGAGAGCAAAACTGAAAGGGGTAAGGAAAGAAAATTCTAGGAATCTTAATGCTTTCCTACTTGAACTTTTTATAAAAGATGACAGTAAATTTTGAAGTTTTATTGAGTGTGTGGGGACAGGTGATGGGACTAGCTGTCTACTATTACATCGCTAAATACCAGACACTTCCAGGATGAGCATGGGACTGTGGTGTCTGGGGGTCAGATGGGCTTGGCCTGATAGCAGTATGCCACTAGAGCCTCATCTAGATAGACTGGAGATATTTCTTTGCAGAAAACAAACCACTGGTTTATCACCTAAAGTAACTTTTTTTAATGCCAAGAACTATTCAGTTGATTTTTCTGTACAAATACATGCTTTGAATTAACTCCCTTTGTAAATATTATTACAAAGGTGATTTTTAAAAGTTAGAGTTGTGCTGATTAAATGATTTTTTCTGTACACATACACACACTTGTACACTTCTGTCATGCTCACCCACACTTAATGAAATAAAATTCTGAGTGATTTAACACTGTTTAGCTAGCTAATGAGACTTGATTCATACACTGTTCTACTTGATAGGATAAATGCCTTTGAATTACAACTTGCTCATCTTTCTTACGAAACTAGGATTACAGTGAGGGTAGGTGGTAAAGTTACTCCGTTTGAAAGTAGAAGACTCTTAGGGAGAAAATTAACTTTTAAATTACTAGTCCTGCTCTGAGGATGGCACGATTAATCTCATCAATAAAGGGAGTATGTATGTTATCCTGAAAGGCCGTGCCTTCTTCTGGTGCTCACTGAGCATTTGATAAGTGCCTGGCCTTGCGGTAGGCTCTCAGCATAGCAGGATAAATACATAGATCCATAACTCTATGGGAAAGAAGAACGTCAGTCATTTTGTGGCTGTATCTTTAAGACAGTGTGGAGGTCCAGTTATGATGGGGGAGAGAAGAACGGTAATCTGGAGAGGAGGAGCTGCTGAAGTCAGAGTGGGCTGCATTTGAGGCAGGTAATGGCACAAGAGGGTAAACTGAGGATCCTCTGAGTTTCCAATTTAATGATGCTGTTTTTTCCAGAGAAGGAGTTACAGGAGAAGGAGTAGGTTGTAGGGGAAGATAAACTGGGTGAGTATGGTGTGCAACACGCTGAATTGCCAGCCTCCTGTGGGGCATGGATTTATTTGGCAATGTATATGCTGTAGAACATTTCAATCCACTGGTTAGGTGTTTATGAAGTTTTTAAATGTGTTAGAATAGAAAAAGAAGACATGAGTCTTAAAGGGTAAGGGAAGGTGCACTTAACTAAGTCAAGAGATTTACGTTCAGTTGCAGTTCTTTGACAGCCTGGACATAAGTCCTGAGCCGAGCTACCTTACATTGCTTGTTAATGAGTGATACATTGTCAAAACCAACCGAGGCCTCTGGCTGGTTGATTTGGTGTGACTGTGTCCTTGTAGCCTGGGTTCCTCTATCTTGTGACCTGAAAGAGGACTTAATAGCAACCGTGGGCTCTCTCTCTTGGGGTCAAACCTCCTGGCCCTCATCACCTCTGCTCTTCCTTTCAGATCACCGAAGTGGCCTTGGAGTACAACAACTGTCACAGGGACCAGGTGGTGGAGCGCCTCCTTCAGCATCTGCGGCAGGTGGATGCACCAGTGTTGCAGTCCTTGGCACCAGAGCCACCATCTCTGCTGCCAGACACATCACTGACAGCAGCATTGCCCTGCTGCAACACTGTGGTGCTGCCCCAGGGGCACTCCTTTTCCAGGACCCATAACATTTGCGAGCTGTGTGTCAACCAGACTGCCGGGGGCATCCGGCCGAACTCAGTTAGTGTGCCGCAATGCAGCTTCTTCCAGATGGCAGCAGCTCTGGATTCCTTCTACCTCAAGGAGCAGACCTTTTATCACATGGCATCAGACAGCATGGAATGCAGCAATTTTTTAACTTCCTATAGCCCTTTTAGCTATTACACTGCATGTTGCAGAACCATAAACCGGGGTGGGGTAAGCTTCATTGATTCTGAACAAGATATCTTTAAAACCCCAGGCACTGCATTTTCTTCCCTGAAGAAGTGTGAGGCCACCACCCCTAGCTCTGTTCCTCACATTGAGGAGAACAGGTATCTCTTCCCTGAAGTGGGCATGACCAGCACCACCTTCACAGGCCTGAGCTGCAGAACCAACAAGACCCTGAACATCTACCTTTTGGATTCCAATCTATTTTGGTTATATGCAGAGAGACTGGGTGCTCCAAGCTCCACCCACGTGAAAGAGTTTGCCACAATTGTTGATGTGAAAGAAGAGTCTCACTATATCTTGGACCCAAAACAGGCACTCATGAAGTTCACCTTAGGTACTATAGGAAGTGTACTTCCCTGAGCATATAATGAGTTTTGCTTAACATCGGTAACTTGGGTTGATGGTCTCATTACTCTTAACTGTGGGGGTAATATAAACGCTGTAGCTAATTTTAAGTATCTATTTATTTTGGTACTCTGCATCAAACCCAGCGCTTTCATACTGAGCTAATCTCCAGCCTTTATTTTTTGCTTTGCTTTTGGTTTTTTGAGACAGGGTCTTACTATGTGGTTTAGTGTCAGTTTGAACTGACTATGTAGCCCAGGCTGGCCTTGAACTCATGGTAGTCCTTTCTCAGCCTCCCAAGTGCTGGGCCTATACCTTCATGCCTCACCTCATTTTAAGTTTTTAGACATTGGTCATAAATTGTCCTTACCTGTTGGTCATAATTTTTTTTTTTTTTTTTGGTCTTTTTGAGACAGGGTCTCACTGTGCAGTTCAGGCCGGCCTTGAGCTCACTTTGCATCCCAGGCTGGTCTCAAACTTGCAACAATCCTCCTGCCTTAGCCTCCCAAGTGCTGGGATTACAGGCGTGCGCTGCCACCCCTGGCTGTTGGTCATAATCTTAAGAGAAGCTAAGTTTGTCTATTAAATGGAACAGAAGCTGCCTATTTCCAAATTTTAGAAGTGTGTCAGCCCATGATGAGAACAGTCCAACTTTTTAGATTGGTAGTTGCTGTCACATGTCCAAGGTAGTAGAGCTAGCTGTAGCCCTGGGGACCTGGCAGCTGTACTAGCCAGGAACCTAAGAGCTGTTTGGCAAGATACTTGGGGCCTGACGAATGTGAGCTGTTAACACAGCATCCTGTAAAGGTGCTTAAGCTCAAAGCAGTAAGAACATGGAAGCACCTTGCTTCCTTTTGTCTCACGGGTTTGAAATAAATACCAAGGCCTCAGGGCTTCAGGGCTTCCACTGCAGTTTTATGGCAGTGTTGATGAATGCTTTTCTGACCTTGAGTGCCTAGATTGTAACAGACAAGTGTCAAGTGCAAAAAATGTCAAGTTGCAAACCAGTAGAAGTTACTTTTCAGGGGTTAAGGCTCTATTTTGGGAAAGCATCCCACAGCTTGGTTCCAGGGAGTTGGCAACAACCGCGAACTGACTGCTGTGCTGTTCCCAGCACTTTGCTGTAGTCCCTGACATGCACAAGGAAGTAAAATTTAAAAGCCTTGTTAGTTCAGCCTGACTGGAAACTCAGGGGAGACTGAGTTTGCCAAATGGAGAAAGGAGGAATTTGGTAGGGAAAGCAACTTTATTTTCAACTTTGGAAAGCAAGAGTGAATTCAGAGCTTCTAAATCCTAGTCTGTGTAGCTGCTGCCTTCAGTCTAAGTGATTCTTATTTCTTACGTCCTGTTCATTTAAGGATTGATATAAATTGAGTTTTCTTTGCAAATTATATATTATAATCATGAAGGCTCCTTGGTGCTTAAAAAGAGTCTGTGACCAACCACTTTATGGGGGACTTTTAGTGCATGTTTTCTAAGAGCATCATCTTTTCTACCTATTCTGTATAGTCTAGCCCAGCTGTTCTTTGTCCTGTAGTTGGTGATTGTTGGGGGTCCTTATTGTACAAACCATGTACTTGTGTCGTTGTTGGCTTAGAAGGCTAACTCATAAATTAGCCATCTGTAGCACAGTTTCAGAATTTAGATTTCAAAGCCTTAGCCACCTGAGTCTTACTTAGGTATGATAATGAAGTCTCTTTATCTTTCACAGGACATTCTTCACTTCCTTCTCAGTCTGCAGAATATGTCATTGTTCTTTAGGACCTCAGAATGGAGGAGAAAGAGAAGTGAAACTCAGATTAGTGTTGCTTCATCTAAGGCAGAGGGTGTTAAAAATGGTGTCCCTTGTAAGGACGGTAAACCTGTTGGTTCAAGTTAGGGTTTTTTATCATTGAGTTTTCACTTAGGTATTTTTCTATTACATATTGAGTTATTTTTGTTACTCTTTAAAAACTTGAAAAACTTTATTAAATAAACAAAAAAGCATAGTTCCTTCTTCTCAAATTAATGAGCATTGTACACCCTCCATATTCCTGTAACTTGCACATTACTGAATTTGGAGTTGTGCATCAAGGTTGTACAGATACAGATCGAAAACTCTTGAAAAGATTATGACATGTTGATAATGTATGCATTCTTACTTGGTGCGTATTGTGGGCCAGTCCTTTTACAAAAAAATAAGACAGGATTTCTTAGACTCAGAGTATTAGAGCGTCTAACACTGCATGGTGTTTTGCTATCCTACCGGACATCTGTCAAGTTAATACTGTGAAAGCTAAGCCTGATGCCATCCAGGGCAGCTTTGTGCAAGGTTTTGCTTAGAGGTGAAGTGTTAAAAATGTAAGCATGGGAAGTCATTGCTGTCTTTAAAGTGTAGAGTTTAAAGTAGGCCAGCTATTTTCCTTGTGCCTAGAGAAGACCTGATCTCATTTTCTCTTTATTTTTAGAATCGTTTATTCAAAACTTTAGCATTCTCTACAGTCCCTTGAAAAGACATCTCATTGGAAGTGATTCTGCCAAGTTCCCTGCTCAGCATTTAATCACTGAAGTAACAACTGATACCTTCTGGGAAGTCGTCCTTCAGAAACAGGTAAGAGTCTCCAGAGAGACAAAAAGTCATCTATTCCTGTTAAAATAAGTTCCAGTGCTGCAGTTGTTGGGGTGAATGGCTTGTTTTTGAGTACTGTACATATTAGCCACGTGACAGTCTGATGGTGGAACATAAGCAGTGAATTACATGTTTTTCTAATTATAGAAAGTTCTTAAAAACATACAATCAAAAATGATGTAAAGATAAAATTTTTCAGTAATTTGTGCATAGCTGTGGCATTGACTGAATGCCTGCTGGATTCTAAGCATAGCAGGGAAGGGAAGAGAGGTCAGTTCCCAAGTGCAAGTTATGCCCATTTTCCTTCCCACAGGATGTTTTGCTGCTCTATTACGCACAGTGGTGCGGCTTCTGTCCATCCCTCAATCACATCTTCATCCAGCTTGCTCGTCTCCTGCCAGTGGATGCATTCACTGTGGCCAGGTAAGGAAGCCGTTCTACAGTCCTCTGGGCTGTGCTGCCCTCACTTCTTTGCAGCTTAGTCATGGTGTGGTAGTGTCTCCCACTAGCCTGAGGTGAGGTGCGGTTGGTTTTCATTGTCAGCCTTGAGCCAGGAGCATAGCCGGGTTTAAACTGACCTGATGAGTTCTGAGTGTCCGTGACAGTATGTTTAATGCTGACTAGATTCGTGGGAGGACAAGTGCAGTTCTGACTGCCTGGAATCCACGGGAAAGGCAATGTGGAGTTCCCATTGGCTTGGGCTAGAGAACCAGCCTTGTTTTCCTCCGCATTGGGGAAATTAGGAAGAATAATTGGCTGATAGCCAGGGTTCTCATTTTATGATTCCATGTGGGCTCTTCTATAAACAAAGGCATTTTAGTTTTTGTTTTTTTGAAAAGCTTACATGCAGGGTTTTCATGAGGTAGTAAATAGTTTTGGTGGGTTGTGTTTAGATTTTTCCCCTACTCCTCAAAATATCCCTACAGATAGATTAAATAGAAAAGAGCAAATCACAAAAAAAAAAAAGAAGAAAGAAAGAAAGAAAGCCAGGCGTGGTGGCTCATGCCTGTAATCCCAGCTGAGGCAAGAGGATTGTTGCGAGTTCCAGACCAGCATGGGCTACAAAGTGAGCTCAAGGCCAGCCTATGAGACCCTGTCTCAGAAAGACAAAAAAAAAAAGACGAATATTGGATTTGTTATAATATATTGGATTTCTAAAGTAGAACAAGTTGAAAAAATAATGGAGGAAAGATGAAGAGATGGCATTGGAAGTACGTGCATTGAAAACAAGGGACTACTGTAAAGACTTTTAAGCAGTATCTGTTTTATCTGTTACACATTGTACTGTCAGAGAGTCTGGAACATTCAGCAAAGTTGAGAGGGTCGTCACTTTCTTTTTACTGAGAAGGAAACTGAGGCACAGAAAGATTAGGTAAATTTCACAGAGTTGGATTCCAAATCAGGATTTTTACTCTAGACTCTCAGGGTTAAAATGGTTAAATGACAAGTGAGAGGAACTTGTGTGTGAATAAGACATAGCAGGTCTTTGTGAGGACAGAGTACATAGATAAGTGGGGAAATGTGAACCTAATAAATGGAAATTAAAACGCTAAAAATGTATGATTTATACTTAATAAATTCATAAGTGCTTTTAAGTGACAGAATCTTGTGTTGATAAAATAAAGTGAAATTGGCACAATCAGATACAGCTAATAGAATGAGTAAATTGGCATAGCCTTTGGAAAGCATTTTGGCAAAATTTACGAGAAATCACAAAGACAGTTATACATTTCCCACCCAGTTAACTTCACTTTGGGGAACCAGGGAATTAGGAATTCCAAAGAAGCATCGCCAGTCTTTACAGCATTCTTTATATCCAACAGTAGATGAATGGGAAACATTGGCTTTTGATAGTTTTTGTTTTTTGTTGTTTGTTTCTCTGAGACAGGGTCTCACTATGTAGTTCAGGCCGGCCTTGGATTCACTGTGTAGCCCAGGCTACCCTCAAACTTGGCAGTGGTTCTGTTGCCAGTATCCCGAATGCTAGGATTACAGATGTGCACCACCACACCCAGCTTTGATAGTTTTTGTCCATTCATATGAAAGTAATGTTTTCTATATCATTAATTGAAAAGTAGAGTATGAAATAACTGGTCCTAAAACTGTAAATTTGACAGACCCAGCCTAAATGAGAATCCCAAGAAAAAGGCACCAATTAGCCTGATGGAATTTAAAGTGGACTTTCACAGTGCTTTGCTTTTGTGTGTGTGTGAGAGACAGGGTCTTGCTATGCAGTTTAGAGTGGCCCTGAGCTCAACTTTGTAGCCCAGGCTGGTCTCGAACTTACAACAATCCCTCCGCCTCAGCCTTCTGAGTGCTGGGATTACAGGTGTGTGCCACCATGCCTGGCTTACAGTTCTTTTTAGTTTTAGTTAGTTCTTTCATTGAAATAAAAATCAGGAAGAAAAAAAGCATTTGATTATAGAATATAGTGTTTAACACCAGATCCTTATGAAGTAGAACTCTGCTGTTGTAGAGAAACTCTCACAGACAGAGGTAGGCATGCTTTTCTGTTAGTTGTGGTGAAAGAGTTTTCATTCAGTTATGCCAGTTTGGGGTTTTTTCAGTTTTTGGGGGTTTTTTTTAATGAATTTCATCCTTTTAAACACATGGCAGTGATTTACACTGTACCACCTCTCCACCACTTAGGCTTTCTGAAAACTCCCATCAGGGTACTGGTCCCAAATATTTCCATCTTTTGGGTGCAGCATTTGTGATACTGGCCCAGCAGCCTTCCCATTAGGATCGAGTGAGTAGTTCCTTTCTTGGAGGATGCTGTACATGCTTGTTG
This sequence comes from Dinomys branickii, assembly GCA_004027595.1. Lineage (NCBI taxonomy): Eukaryota > Metazoa > Chordata > Mammalia > Rodentia > Dinomyidae > Dinomys > Dinomys branickii. The sequence continues at coordinate 4,874 of PVLD010016770.1, read as the reverse complement.
TCCTATTGGCACACATGAGAGCCTCACCACACATGCAATGCAGAAGTCTAGTTTAGTGCTGCTGTTGCTAAAGAACTGACCACCTGAGCAGTTGTAGTGATCTATAATCTGCTAAGAAAACACACTGATATACTGTTTATGGCCTCTGTCCAGGTCTACAACATGTAAAGCAGGATAATCTGTCTTTGTAGAGGCACCTGTTTAGTGATTTTCGTTCATTTTCTTTTTTCCTTCTCTTTTTTGTTGTTTTAGAGTGCTTTTTGTTTTGTTTTTGTTTTGAAACAAGGCCTCACTTTGTAGTGCAGGCTGGCCTCAAACTCACAGTGATCCTCTTGCCTCAGCCTCCTGAGTGCTGGGATTACAGGTGTGCACTACCATACCCAGCTTCCATTTTTTTCTAGAACTTACTCAGGGATTGAATTACCTGGCCAGATATTTCTAAGTGAGTTAGTTAACTGCTTTTGAGGTGTCAGTGAGGCATTGGAGGTGGGGAGTCAGTTTTACTTTTAGGATATGACATTATCCCTCAGAGGAAGAGTTCCTGAAAGTGGAGTTACTTGTCCTGAAGATCTCAGTACTTGACATGCATCTGGTGTTGTCTTCACTGCAAGGGGAGTAGGAATGCACTAGGTTCTTCAGTTATTAGAAGGTTCCTTCAGCCAGAGATATAGCTCAGCCACACTGTGCCTGCCTGGCAAGTGCGAAGTTGTGAGTTTGATTCCCAGTACAAAAAAAAAAAGAAATTTCCTTCAGGTTGGGTTTGTAGACCAATCTATTAATTGCTATACTTTTCCCTTTGCCTCTGCCAGGATTGATGTGTCTCAGAATGATCTTCCTTGGGAATTTATGGTTGACCGACTTCCTACCATCTTGTTTTTTCCCTGTAACAGGTAAGGGTGAAATTTTTCAATTTTGGGAGGATGAGATTCTCTTATTGAGGTCTAACAACAAAAGAGGTTTTAAGAAGTAAATCATCTGTTATGACTAAACTATTCAAAGAATGTGCTGTTAGAGACATAGACATACTTAACTATCCCTGTCATATGTGGCGGTTTTCTTTGAAGTAGTTTGGTCTTTCCTGAGTCTGTATCTTATGGTGAATGTAGCCATCAGAATTTGTTACAAAGGCCTACATGAACATACAGAGGATGCCAAGATTGACAGGAAAGAGCCTCAATGTAGGGTGGGTTAAGGCAATGGGCAGTTTGTAAGCTCTGCTTCTCCCAAGACGCCTACAAGAATCACTTCTCATGTAGCCCTCTGGCACCCCCGTCCTCCTTGTACTTGGCCCCACCCTTCCTTGAATTCATAGAGCCTCTGAGAGGGGGCTTTGGCTGCATGTGTGCAGACACTGTGAGTGTCTGCCATGGGCTTTGCACCTTGATCTTTTCAAATTTGCCTAAATATTACTCTAGCCATTGTGCTGGCAGCATCCAGCAAGCAGGGATGGGACATTAGCAAAGCAGAAGGGGAATTGGAATGAGTGAATGTGGGGGAAAGTGTTTCAGTAAGAAAGAAAAGAACGTCTTAGTCCTCTAATGCCTAGTAAGCCAGATGTTGGCACTCTTATATACAGATTACCTTTGGTTTTAGGGTGGGTGTTCATGGGCATCCACTCTTTGGGAAACATGTTTGCAGGGTTCTTTTAAGGATGGCCCTGACACACATAGGCACCATTTGCTGTTTTAAAGTCCTGCCTCCCTTTTATGATGCATTATGCCACTGTATGCTTATTCTGTTTGTCAAGGAGAGTGCTTTCTTCTTACCTTTTGAATCATTGCCTTAATCTCCAAGAACGTTTGCTGGAATACTTCCTGTGGTACAGTAGTAGGCTCTTGTCATATCACACACTAAAAACAGAACGTGACTCACTGTTCTGCTGCTGGGTGTGTCAAGATGAACCTCTTTGCAAGACATGTTTAAATTGCCACATAATCAAAGAATTATGGACACTAACAGCAGTTTTATCTGTGTGGGACAGAAGTTTGACATGTAGTTAGTGACATGTAATTTTTGAATTCCAAACATAGTTTGATAAAGTATTAAAAGTCATAGCACCCAACATCTCCCTTGCATGGAGAACTCGGCTCTTGTAATGAGTATATATATTGATTGAGAGAGACAGAAAGAAGGTCAGGACAGGTACAGGTGATAGTTCCCTTGGAGCTACCTAGGGTCAGAAGCATGAAGGTGGGCTTGTTCTGCCAATCAGGTGGCCCAGTTGGTATAGCCCCTTCCTCTGTCTGTTGCATGGTTTTTCTTTTTTGAGACAGGGTCTTATTGTGTATGTAGTTCAGGCTGGCCTTGAGCTCACTCTGTAGCCTAAGCTGGCCTCAAACTCAGTGGTCCTCTGCCAGCCCAGCCTGTCTTCTATATTGGAAAGGTCAGGAGGGAAATACTGAGTAGCAAAAGACTGCCCTGTTCTATTTTAATGGAAAGAGCTTGATCAAGCTCTTAATTGCTTTAGAATGGAATTTTTCTCATTTCCTAAAAAATGATAGGCACAAGTGAAGTAAGCTCATCATTAGCTGGCCAAAGAGAATGTTTGGCTTACCCAGGAGGGAAATTGGCAAATGATGTGAGCTGATAACTTGGAAAAGAGGAAATGAAGAAGGCTGTTTTATTACATATAATAAGACCTTTTTCTCAGTTGACCTGCTCATGCTATTTTTAATTTAAAATATATAAAATTGTGCACTATGAAAAATGCAAATTTGTGAATGCCTATAGAGAGCCCTTCCCAATCTTTGTCGCGCTGTGGGAAGTTTATATTTGTTTTCTTGTTTTTTGTTCTTTTTATATATATTTTTTAATTTATTTTAAAGACAAAAGAATGGGGACATATGAATGAGAATAAGCAATAAACAATATTGAAAATACAAAATTATACAGAACATAGTAGGGAATTAGCACTGGATGCTGTATTACATAATGTTATCTTCACATTAGTTAACATATAAACATTAAAGGAAATACCAAATTATAAAGAAGATAGTAAGGAATTTGCACTAGATGCTGCATAATACAAAGTTATCTTCACTTTGTTAATACAAAAACGATTGAGGAAATACAAATTATAGAGAACATAGAAGAGAATTAGCTCTGGATGCTGTCCTACATAATGTTACCTTCACATGTTACTCAGTTACACAGATGATGGCCCACTTGATCATTCAATTTTCTCCTCCCTCATCTCCGTTGCCCTACCACTCAATCAGTCATCTTCCCTGTGATAATAACTGTATTCCTGGGTTTATCTATACCCCTGGACTCTCGCCTTGGGAAGAGATATAGCTACCTCAGACTATACTATAGCATACATGGGTGTATACAAACTGCCATGGTCAGAGGTGGAAAAGTACCTACGCTCACACTGGACCCCCCTGCTCCGCCCCATCACTGTGCTATGGGTGGGGGCAGGTCCAGTCGGTGGGGCGCCCTCAGCGGGGCCCTCAGTGGAGCAGCCACGGGGCCCTCAGTGGAGCAGCTGCGGGGCACGCACCCCCATCGGGGTGCCCTCGGTGACCCGTTCAGCTCTGTCCCGTTGCCTCAATGCCAGAGGCCCTTTTTCTCCTCCTCCCTCCTCCTGATCTCCAGTATTACTGCTCCCCACCCCTTTAAGCTGGGCATTGGACGAACTTACGATGCTTGGTATAAGGGCTTGAAATCTCCCCGGCCCGTTCTACTGTGTTAGTTCAGGGTATGAACTGAGTTTAAAGATTAGTTCTAGAATAGAGTTGGAGGATTTTCTCAGATCTGCTGTATAGAGTATGTTGTTGTTTTTCAGACTCCCGGTCTGCTGCTTTTCATCTAATTTGTTGCTATGAATTCATGCAAGGTTCATATGTGCAAGCTGTAAGGAGACCCTCTTGGTGCTCACATTAATAGTTTGGGTTGAGTCTTGAAGACCATGGATTCATCCCATTGTTGCCAGGAACAGGTGGTGCTTGCTCAAGCTGCCAAGACTCAAGGTGCTCCCAGAGAGAGTTCAGGGTGGGAGCTGAGTTCTGGCAACCCAGCTCGTGCTTCCTGCCTGATGTTGGAGTGAGAAGGGTGTGGAGCCATGCGATCCACCTCCATGTGCATCTCCCTCCCGTTGCAGTGCTGGAGCCCCCATCCGCTCCTCGGCTGGATCCCTGGGAGCCGCTGCGGCTCACCGCTGAGGTTCCCTGCTGCTCTCCACCGGTAGCCGCTCACCCAGCAGAGAGGCACGGGGCCGCCGCCTCGAGGCAGGTGCAGAGCTGGGCATGGTGGGCTGTGTACTAGTTGCATTGATTCTCTCCAGGCACTGATTAGGAAGGTTGCCCCAGGGTGGGGACTCTGCCCCAGTGGCTGTCATAACTTCTCTTTCTCACACGGGGTTTGACAACTGCTCCCGACAGCCATTGCCTCTTTTCCTGGCTGCGCCGTCCCCTCTCCAGCCCTGGACCGCTCTCGGAAGTCCGCTCTCCCCTGGCCAAGTCGGGAGGCTTCCATGAGCGTGGGTCTCTGAAGCTGAAGCTGTGAATGCCAGAACGAGGGCGTAGGCCAAGGGTGTGTTTGGAGTGGTGACTTCCTCCCTCTCCTCTACCTCTGACTGCGCCATGGTGGATCTCTGATCCTTTCCTCCAGAAGAGGTTTTGCTTAGTCTTTCCGAGGGCTTCAATTCCCATTTCAGATCCTTCCTGAGTTCAGGATACCCACCTCTTTCCTTCTGTCCTTCACATGTTGCTATATTCCTATATTCCTTTGTCTGAGTGGCATTCCTCTGGGAGGTTCTCTCTCCGCTGCCTACCCAGTCACCATCTTGAAGTCCTTTCGTAAAATTTATTAAGTTATTTGTTTCTTTCTAATGAACTGACCATTACATTTCTAAAGTTCTGAAATGGCCAACA